>JAODAL010066184.1:0-17887 GCA_025379985.1 Phyllomedusa bahiana | reverse complement strand
GACCCCCCAAAAAATTAGGTGGGGTTAATATAGGGCCCCCAGTAGTAAGGTAGGTGTATATAGGGCCCCCCAGTAGTTAGGTGTATATATAGGGCCCCAAGTAACTAGGGGGGTATATATAGGGCCCCCAGTAGCTAAGTAGGTATAAATAGGGCCCCCCAGCAGTTAAGTAGGTGTATATATAGGGCCCCCAGTAGTAAGGTAGGTATAAATAGGGCCCCCCAGCAGTTAGGGAGGTGTAGATATAGGGCCCCCAGTAGTAAGGTAGGTGTATATAGGCCCCCCCAGTATTTAGATAGGTATCTATAGGACACCCCAGTAGTTAGGTAAGTATACATAGGGCCTCCTCAGTAGTTATATATAGGACCCCTAGTAATTAGGTAGGTATATATAGGGCTCCCCAGTAGTTAGGTAGGTATATATAGGACACCCCAGTAGTTAGGTAGGTATATATAGGGCACCCCAGTAGTTAGGTAGGTACAGTATATATAGGACCCCCAGTAGTTAGTTATATATAGAGCCGCCCACTAACGAGGTAGGTATATATAGGGTCCCACAATTTTAAAAAATAAAAAAAAATAATAATACACACCTCTCCTCTGTTCTCCCGCTGGACTACTCTTTGAATCTGGAGCGCGCGGCATGACATCATCACACCGTCCGTTCTGAGATGCCAGTTCTTGTGTCTACTAAGCTCTAAGCCTAGAGATAGGCTTAGGGCCTAGTAAGGCAGTGGCAAAATGACATCATTACATCATGCCGCTGCCTCCAGTGGCTGAACAACTGGGATGAGTGTATTCCGTCTGTCCAGCCTCAGGTGCTGCCTGCTCCGCGCAGGCGGCACTCGCTACATTGCTAGGTCATACCCAACGATGTAGCGGAGTGGTGACGGGGGGCCTGTGACTGGGGGCTCTATTACCTACATACATATACTGGAGGCCCATTACCTACCTATATATAATGGGAGCCCATTACCTACCTATATATAGTGGGGGCCCTATCACCTACTTACCTGCATATACTGGAGGTCCATTACCTATCTATATATACTAGAGGCTCTTGTACCTACCAACATGTACTGGGGGCCCTATTGCCTACCTATATATACTGGGGGCCCATTACCTACCTATATATACTGGGGGCCCATTACCCACCTTTTAATTTTAAAATGGGGGCCCTATTACCTACCTATATATACTTTGGGGGCCCTATTACCACCTATTATACTGGGGGGCCCATTACACCTATTTATAAATGGGGGCCCTATTAGCTACCTATATAATAGTGGGGCCCGGGGCGTCGCAGGCTGTTTTTATCGGGGCTCGGCCCCGAATAAAACCCCCTGTGCCCCGAGTCTTCCCGGGCTCCAGCCTCTGCGCTGGGCCTGGAACACCGGGCTGGGTCTTCACGCATGTGCGTCCCTGGACGACACACAGCTGAGGGCTTCGCGGGCAGAGAGGAGGCTTCTGCGGGCAGAGAGTGAGCGCTCCCCTGCCCCGCAGACATGTCGGACCCGCAAGTTCAACACCGCGAGGCTGCTGGGTCCTCAAAAGCGCTGAGACCCGCCCGGCCCCCCCGTGCGCCTCAGCCGGCAGCGTCGCAATTACATCACGTCATCGCGACGCTGCCTGTCCTGGGGCGCACAGCGCGTAAATAGTCCGTGCGCCCAGGAGCTCCCCGAGGAGCTCCCGGGAGGCGTGGGCTGAAGAGGACGGAGCGCCGCTCAGCCGGGGGAGTTAAGGTGAGTATTAATTTGTTTTTTTATAGCTTTTACCTGCCTCAGTGCCCCTATAAAACTGCCTGTGCCCCTATAATGCCTGCCTGTGGCCCCCAAAATCCCTCCTGTGCCCCTATAATGCCTGCCTGTGGCCTCCATATCCCTGCCTGTGCCCCTATAATGCCTGCCTTGCCCCTATATGCGGGCCCTGTGTCCCCCATTTTGCTGCCTGTGCCCCCCTATAAACTGCCTGTGCCCCTATAATGCCTTGCCTGGGGCCCCCCATATGCTGCCTGTGCCCTTTTATACCTGCATGTGGCCCCATATACTGCCGTGAACCCCCATATACTGCCTGTGCCCCCATTTACTGCTGTGCCCCCATATCCCTGCCTGTGCCCCCCATATGATGCCTGTTGCCCCCATATACCTGCCTGTGCCCCCATAATACCGCCTGTGGCCCACATATACTGCCTCATTGCCCCCATATACTGCCTCAGTGCCCTTAATACCTCCTTGGCCCCCATATACTGCCTCAGTGCCCCTATATACTGCCTCAATGACCCTATATAACCTGCCTTGGCCCTAAATACTGCCTGTAGCCCCCTATATACTGCCTTTGGCCCCATATACCTGCCTGTGGCCCCTATATTACTGCCTCAGTGCCCCCATATACTGCCTGTGGCCCCATATACTGCCCATGACCATAACCTGCCTTGGCCCCATATACTGCCTTTTGCCCCCCTATACCTCCCCTGTGCCCCTATATACTGCCTCATGCCCCTAATACCTGCCTCAGTGCTCTTATATACCTGCCTCAGTGCTCTACTGCCTCAGTGCCCCATATTCTGCCTCAGTGCCCCCATATACTGCCTGTGGCCCCAATATACCTGCCTGTGGCCCCATATACTGCTTCAGTGCCCCTAATACCTAACTGAGGGGACTGCTAAACCTAAAATTAAGGATTTTGCTGGAAAATGTGAGGATTCTAAGATATTTGTGTCCAAATCCTCAGGGACGAGTATTGGCCGGAGCAAAACACGAGAAGGTGAGAACGGATGAGAAGAAAAGGGAAAGTGAACGACGCGATCAGAAAAGACTCTCCGATGAGTTACTAAATGTAACAGCAGGGTATTTACTTTATTTCTGGGAGAGTCTACATACAACTAGTATCTACCACTATATGGCCCCTGTATGGCGGTGGTATATGTAATCAGAGCCTGTGTACAGCTGATGGGCACTGTGGGGGTCGCGTTTTGGGCAGGGTCTAGCAGGATTATTTGAGCCTTAAGTAGTAATAGTTTTGGTCTTGTTTTTTAGGAGTGTTTTTAGTCACAATCACTTGTCTGGGAATTTTTTCCCGTACGTGGGTTATTTGGGGACTGTTTAAAGGGGGATTTTTAAGAAGGGGTAATTCTGAAAAGTAAAATTTGTCCCTTTTGATTTTTACGTACAGTGCTGCTGAGGAGTGGACGGGTCTGGTGGGGGTGCAAAAATTATGACAGGAACAGAAGGTTTTTTTCCCGAAAAAAACACCGCAGTTTTACAATAGGCGGGGAAAAAAAAAAAGGGCCCGGCCCCCATGTTTTAAAAACCCTGCAACGCCCCTGTATGGGGGCCCTATCCCCACCACCTGCATATCTGGAGGGCCATTATCTAAACCTATAACAGGGGGTCCTTAAAACCCACCTACCTACCTACCTAACTCTGGACCCTAACCATTTAAATTAGTAGCCCTATTGCCTATTATACATGGGCCCAAATTTCCTATCTATATAATGGGGGACCCATTAATATTACAGTAAATACTGGGGGCCCTATTACCTATCTATACACTAGGGGCCCTATTACCTATATACAGACTGGGGGGCCCTATTACCTATCTACAGAGTGGGGGACCCTATTACCTATCTACAGATTGAAGGCCCTATTACCTATATACCTACTGCGAGGACTCTATTATCTACAGATGAAACCAGAAGTTTACATACACTATATAAAAAGACCAATCTGCATGTTTTTCTCACTATCCGACATGAAATCAGAATAAACCTTCCCCGTTTTAGGTCAATTATTTATATCAATTATTTATATTTGCCTAATGCCAGAATAATGAGAGAGAGAATTTTTAAGGCATTTTTATTACTTTCTGCAAAGTCAAAAGTTTACATACATTTCATTAGTATTCGGTAGCATTTAGCCCTTAAACTGTATGACTTGGGTCAAACGTTTTGGATCCTTCCACAAGCGTCTCACAATAGTTGGTAGGAATTTTGGCCCATTCCTCCTGACAGAACTGGTGTAACTGAGCCATGTTTGTAGGTCACCTTGCTCGCACCTGCCTTTTCAGCTTTGCCCATAAATTTTCAATAGGATAGAGGTCAGAGCTTTGTGATGGTCACTCCAAAACATTGATTTGGTTCTCCTTAAGCCACTTTGTAATCAGTTTGTCAGTAGCTTCGGGTCATTGTCCATTTGGAAGACCCATTTCCGCCCAAGTTCTAACGTCCTGGCTGATGTCTTGAGTTGTTGCTTCAGTATTGCCATATAATCTTCTTTTCTCATGATGCCAACGTGAAGTGCACCAGTCCCTCCTGCAGCAAAACAACCCCACAACCTGATGCTGCCACCCCCGTGTTTCACAGTTGGGATGGTGTTCTTAGGCTTCCAAGCTTCTCCCTTTTTTCCTCCAAACGTAATGATGGTCATTATGGCCAAACAGTTCAATTTTAGTTTCATCAGACCACGGGACAGGTCTCCAAAATGTAGGTTTTTGTTCCTGTGTGCATTTGGAAACATTAATCTGGCTTTTCTCTGTTTCTTTTGGAGTAATGGCTTCTTCCTGACAAAGTGGCCTTTCAGCCCATGTGGATACTCGTTTCACTGTGGATAATGACACAATCTTATCAGCTTCCACTAGCATCTTCACTAGGTCTTTTACTTTTGTTCTTAGGTTGATATGCACGTTGGACCAAAACACATTCATCTCTGAGACACAGAACCCATCTCCTTCATGAGTGGTATAAAGGGGGAAAATTCCTACCCTTTTTTTAAATTTTGGGTAAAATTGTTTTTTACAATGAAAGAGGCCCCCTTTTCCGGGAAATTGGAAATTGCCCCCAAGGAAAACCCAGCCCCGGGGCGGGTCCAAATTCTTTTTCCCAAATTACCTTGGCGGGATTTCTTTATTTCCCATGTGTTCCACCCCGAAGCGGGGAAGTTTCTGATGGAATTAATCCATCCATAAATTTAAATCCACCCAAACAGGGTGTCCAAATTTAAAAAAGTAGATGTTGCCAAAAAAAACCATTGGGAAATTCCCAAAGACAGGGACAAAAATCGTGGATGAAAAAACTTTTGATTTTGCAGAAAAAATAAAAATGCCTTCAAAAATTCTCCCCCCTCTCTTTAATTCTGGCTTTTGGGGCAAATAAAAAAAATTTTTGGGTTTTCCTTAACGGGACCAAAAAAGGGGGAAAGATTTATTTGATTTAAAGTTAAAAAGTAAAAAAAAAACTTTCAGGGGGGGTTTTTTTATGTAATTTTTTTTAAATTTCGTTTTTCTGTGTATCTACGATTGAGGGGGGCTGAAAAAAAGTATGCAGTAAACGTTTTTCCCGTTTTTTTTTATTTGAAAAAAAGGGGAAAAAAAGGGTATCATTTTTTTTACCGTCCCCAAATATTTCTGCTTTGTGTTCTTATCAAAATAAAATATCAATAAAATAATTTAATTTTGTGGCTGAAATTTTTTAAAAAATGGGGAAAAGCAAGGGGTAGGAAGACTTCGAAACCCAAATATGCTGTCTTTCCCTTCTATAATGAAATAAAAAATTGGGCCCTTTAAAAATTTCCCTTTGCTGGCTTTTTAAACGTTGGAGATAAGAGAGGGAGCTTCAGGGGTACAGTTGCAGCAACATGGCTATTCATAGTCATTATGTAACAGGACGTCACCTACAGGCTAGATAATGTCTCTTAGAGAAGGCTTCACAAAGGAAAGAGTCAAAATGAGACATCTGGAAAAAAAAATTCTCTCTGTTCCTTTACACTTGCAATAACAACAAATATCCACAAGATGAAGTAGCTACGTTTCGGAGCCGGCAGACCAAAGAAACAGTCAACTCTAATCACACTGGGAAAGACAGAAACTTAGGTTAGACCTTATAAAGATCTTTTTTTCTTTTTAAATATCTTTTTATTTGAAATTTTCCAAAATAAAAGCAATGGAAATAGTGCAATTTTAAAGTTGTGTCATTTTAAAGTTGGTGGGGTTGAAAAGTTAGAACAATAACTTTTTATGGGGTTGGAGGTGGTTTCTGTAATCAGCAGGAAGAATGCCGAAAAGGGAGTTGGGGTACGAAGGTAATAAATGTGTTATCACAAACTGGTGGATATGTAACCAGAAGGAACGGATGTGGTACATGACCATAAGCAGAGGAGTAGATCAGCATGTGGGGTAGTGCCCTTTAGGCGAGTGTGGTTGGGCGAACGTCCATCCCCTTAGGAATCTTTTATGAGGGGAGACGTTACAGCAATCACCGTGCAGTATAAATGACATGTTAGCTTTACTCAGCAGGATGATATGATCACAGCGATACCAAATTTATATATATTTAATGTTTTATTGATTTTACACAATAAGAACACATTTAAAAAAAACAAAAAAACATTTTTACATCGCCATAGTCTGAGAGCCATGATGTTTTTATTTTTCTGTGTACAGAGCCGTGTAAAGGCTTGTTTCTTGCAGGATGACTTGACATTTTCAGTTATACCATATTGAGTGGAAATGACTAATTCTGTGTTTTGGGAGACAAGAGGAAGAAAATACAGCAATTATGGTAGTTTTTTAATTTTTTACAGTGGTCACAATGCAGTATACATGACATGTTAGTTTTACTCCGTGGGGTTAAACAATTACCCCAAAACCCAATTGATATTCTTTTTTATGTTAAAGTACTTTATAAAAAAAAAAAAAAAAAAAAAAAGTGTTTTTATTGTGTAAAACAATATTTATGCATTACTTTCGTTTAATAGCCCAAACCGGAAACGGCTGGGAGTGTTGACGTCACAGGCAACTTGGAAGCCTTCTTTAGGCTTCTGGGTTGCTATAGAAGTCATCAGCACTCCACAATCGCGTTGCAAGGGTGCAGGTGGAGACAGAGGGAGCTCCCTTTTCTTGATTGACCATGGCATCTAACGGAGCGTTGCGGACAGGGCATGGAGCCAGCTGTAATATATAGCTGGTTCCATGCTCTGATCAGAAGCAGAGCAGATCTTCATGACGTACCCATACGTCAATTTGTGGGAACCTCTTCCTGTCTGTGACATATGGGCATGTCAAATGACGGTAAGGGGTTAAAAAATGTTTTTGTTTATTTGCTTTGCGTCACCATTCTTTGAGACCAATAACTTTTTTATTTTTTTCGCAACTCGACCAATGTGTTGGCTCAATGTTTGTGGTGAAATGTAGTTTTTATTGGTACTAATTTGTTCATGTGACTTTTTGATTACTTTTTATTCCATTGTTTTCTGGGAGGCAGGATGACAAAAAAGAACACAATTCTTGTATTGGGCATTTAATTTTTTTTAAGGCATTCCTCATGCAGGATAAATAAGTTGATATTATGTTAGATTGGATTTTATGGATGCTGCAAAACCAGTTATGTTAATTCTTTATTGTTTTTTCATTTGACAAATGGGAAAGTGGGGTGGTATTTTTTAAAAACATCTTTTTACACTCTCATTTTTAGTTCCCCTTTACTGCACTATATTGACGTCTCGGTAACCTGTTAGGCAAAGTGGAAGAGGCATCAGACCAGGAAGCTTTGGTTGGTTGGCGGAACGAGGCACCACCGCCTGTTTAACAAAATATATGCCCTGCCCGCATTGATCGCAGCATCTAGGGTTTCTTTTTCTCAGAAGAATAGATAAACACATCATTGCCGTTCAAAATTAATCACAGAAAAAAAACGTAATCCCCAATAAAACAATACAAGTTTATTATAGTTCATTAAAATACAGAGACATGTAAATAAACCAAAAGTCCCCCACACTGATACTTACAGTTAATATATCCAGATACAGAATATGCACCCAAAACAATCATAAGGTGGCTTGATAATACAAACAGGGTATTTAGTATAGGAAGGGTGTTTACTCACGATCCTGTAGTCTTCTTGTAAAACAGACTTCAAAAGGACAAAAGGTAGATAATCACAAAGTCTACTATCCCTAATCCTTTCCTCTAATAAACCCTCCAAATCTGCAGGCGATCCTGGGACCTCTTTCCTTCTCCTTCCTATACCAGGACCTATTTCTGAATGATTTATCTGCTTGTGTCTAAATTTGTACGTCCTTTTCTATAAGGAACTGAATAAGGCCTTGGAGGGCGAATCATCGGTGGTTGGGCCGTCCTTGTTGGGGCGATGACCCTGCAATAGGGTTTATTATAGGGATAGTAGACTTAGCGACTACCTACCTTTGTCTTCTGGAGCCTCCCTCTGCTAATTACCCTATTTGTATTACCTAGTCACCTTATGATTGTTTTGGGTGCATATTTTGTATCTAGATATATAAACTGAGTATCAGTGTGCAGAATCTAGTGGGGTAAATGCTCAAGAATGAGTGTTGACTATAATTAACAGTAACATTGTGGATATTTTTCAGGTGACTTTGATGTTTTTATGGAAAAAATACATGTAATGAACCTTGTCGGCATCAAAACATAGGTTGGCTGAAGGAATCTTAAAGGAATCAATCCCAGGAGTTAGGGTGGTAATGTCATACTGTAGGTGTCTAATAGTGGGGAAAAAAACTCTCAAAATAGCAGCATTTTTGCAAAAGTTTTGCAAAACCATAGCAACAAAACCTCCAGTTGTACAGGTGGCCTTAAAGGAGTTACCAAGAGTTCAGGTGAGAAGCTTGAAAAAAGGCTGCAGGGTCCTAACACACAGCGCAGCAATAAAGCACTTATTCTATATCACAGGCCTTTATATTTACCTGTCTGATCACACTCCTCCTCAGCTCACCAAGAGTGAATATGGCGTCAGTAGCCGCCCATGTGGTAGCACACTAGTTCCTATCTCGCATTGCTGGCATCTACTCCATGCTGTTCTTCTCCCTGTATATTCTCCATTATTGTCAATTAGTAATCCTGGAGATTACTCCATATCCTGCCCCGAAAAGTCTTCAAACGTATGGGGTTTTTTTTTTCTGTCTTTTTACTTTTGTACAAAAAAAATTCTTAAAAACCAACAAATTGTGCACATTCAAGACCGATAACATATTTTTTTAATCAACTGAGCTATATACAAGCTTACTTTTGTAGAATTACTTGTGGTTTTCAATGGTGCTATTTCAGGATGAATGTGAGTTTTTGATTGTTCTATTACATTTTTTATGGGATTAAGATGAACAAAATCAGTAATTTTGGTACAGTTATTTTTCTGTAAGCCATTTACCATGTTTGATAAAAAATGTAATCATTTTATTATTTGGGACATTCCAGATCTGGAGATTCCAAATGTATATAGGTTTTTTTCATTTTTTTATTTTTTTCATTTTTTCCACTAACTGCAATTTAGAATTTTTTTTCATAATTTTTTTCCCACTGGGGGACTTCAGCATGCAATTCTTAACCGCTCATGTACAATTGTGTTTTTTATTTGTACTTTGTCTGTCAATCTTAAAGTGGTTGAGGGGGTTTTCTCACCATGCAGTTTTACAGAGCCACAGCTTGTTTTATTCTCACACTTAAGGGCCGTGCACACGGCTTATTTTGGGCACGGATTCCAGCCGTATTGCGTGCCGTATTGCGCTGCAGTACGGCTGGACTCTGTGCCAGCCATTATGGTAATTCACAGTTCTCTTAGAGAACTATGGATTCCGTCTCTCCTCCCCGCTCATGTTCATTATCCCGGCGAGATACGCGTCGTGGATAATGCATGTCTATGTGGCCGGGGAGCTGCGCCCCCGCCCCTTATTCAAGCCGTAATTGCAGGTGAAATCCATCCCACAATTACGGCTTGAATAAGCCGTGTGAACCGGCCCTTACTCTTCAGGCTGTGGGTGATTCTATAGCAGTGATTGACATATGAACTGTGCTGTTCCTAGCTACTCCTGTTACATGGCAATGACTGATGGAGATTTATAAAGTGTAGTTCATATGACTACAGAGCTCTAAAAATTGAACATTTTTCATTTAGTTAAGTAAAGAAAGTCCAATGCTAGAGATAAGACTCTGCAGAGAGTGACTCACCATGGACGGACCGACTGACGGCAGCTTGGAGCAAGAAGAGATGAGAGAGAGCAAGAAAAGATAATCAAAGAAACTTGTGTACTCTTAGAGGAGATAAAATCTTCATTATCTTCTGACCAAATCAAAATTAATAAAGCAATGTATTTGGTAGTATTCTTCATTTACCTTTCCTTACATGTAAAAAGCTAATCATTGTTAAGAGAAAACCTCTTTACATTATGCATATGCTGAATTAAGACCTGGTTGTATATCAAAAGGCTCCCAGCTGCTATTAGGCTAACAGAGGGAGCGACCTCCCTCTAAAACCACCTAGATGCAGAGGTTGCTATGCATCAATGAGGTTAAACTGCTGGGTCTGGAGGTTTCTCCGTTCCCAGTCATTACAGCAGGAGGCTGGCTATCCTCAGACATCTAAGCTTCTGTCCAGGCATAGGACGTTAGTCCTGGCTTATTCTATCCCCACAATAAAAAAGCCTAGAAATTAGATTGACCAATGATGCTATACAAAGGAGTGTTGGTGGTCATTAAGATGTTAAAATAACTTTTATTATTTCTGAACAAAAGGTCAGAACAATATTAATGATATCAAACATGCAGGGCTACAGTCAATAGTTCAGTTTATCACTCAGTGCATGCACAGTAACAGGTACCCATATATATTCTGTAAAAATGGAACTTGAGACCCCATTGGGAACAGTCTTAATATGGATGTTATATGGTTGTGTAGGACATCAGACACTTGTATTTTAATATTCTCTGTATAACAAGGTAATGAACCAAGATAATCCTGAGGTAGCAGTGTAAGAAAAAAAGAAAATATTACAAAAATAATCATCACTTGGGCATCTTCTGTTCCATTGTCTTCCAACTTTTTGAAACAAACATATCTCGGCTTTTTGCTAAAGTGACACAAAAGCGTCCCAAGTAGTAACCATTAACTTGGCCAACTCCATCGTTTCGGCCCATGGACAGTAACATAGAGACAGGACCTGAAGAGAAAAAGAGAAGTAACTGCACTTCCATTCGTCTACCAAGAAGCAGACATCCATTGAGAAAGAAAATAGAGCTTTTTAAGCCTGGCATTTAAATACAGAATTCCAATACCTGGTTTGTAGGTCTTCAGTGGTTTCTTCAGAAGACTGTGAATAATGTTGGTTACTGCAATGTTGGCATGCAAGCCTGCATTATAGGCCATTTTAGGTTCGCGTAAGTCAGCACAATCCCCCACCGCATAGATATTATCATATCCTTCCACTTGAAGATGGTCATTCACTTTCAGAGCGCCATTGTTTGCCACTTTATCACCTTGTTAGTAAAAAAGGAAAGCAAAATCATGATTGTATAATTGAAATGTATTTGCGGAGAGCAGACTTTAAATGACGCATGAGTAGAACATGTCATAAAAGTAAACTGGTGGGGTCTAATAGCTGGGCCCCCACTTGTTTAAAGACAAAGAGCGACATTTTCGAAAATTGGCGGGACTACGGCAGTTTTTAGGCGCATTAAATCAGTGCATAGTCCGATCCTCTCAAAAATCTGCCGTCTGGTATACTTTGCGTGGTAAATTTAATGCGCCTAAAAAGGTGCATTGCGCAAAACGTGGCGCATAGCGTATTATTGGTAGTGTATGTAATGTGCCTATGGAGGCGCACTGCGTAACAAAGGCGCATAACTTATCATTTCTAGTGTATGCAATGTGTCTCGATAGGCGCATTGCGTTATGGAGGCGCACAGCGTATCATTGCTACTATATTTGATGAGTCTTTTTAGGCGCATTACAATGTGTCGCACCCGGCGTATAATGCGCCTAGTTTTGGTGTACGACAGTTCATTTACATCGAGAATATGGCGTCAAAAATGTAGACCAAACAACTGCGCTTGCTTATTGGAACATGTCACCTTAAGTGGTTACTGTTTTTTTTCAATATGCATAAGGCTGGAGATGTTCAATATGCCACTTATGTGCCAACACTCTCCATAGAAATGAATGGGAATAATGAAAGTGAGGAGTGCTAAAAGTGATGCTTCACATGAAATCACCGATGATAAGCAGCTGGTGAAGACACCAAGAACTCATTCACATTACACATTCAATAAACATAAGTCCAATATAGTCATAGTCAGTGTTGCCTGAACACGTCCTTCATAGGTTTGACAATGATTCTACTTAACCTGTGATTTTTTTTTTCTCTAAACTTTACCTTTAACATTAAGTTAGTTTACTGCTTCGATGCACTTATTGGAATGGGGTCACTTCCAGCCCAATGTAACCTCCCTATATTCTGGTAACCGGAAACAACATCACACTAGAAGCCCTGTGGAACAGTAAGCTAACTACAAATTCCATAAATAAAACTTTACCCCGATTTAGGATTAGCATAAAACACATTTTTCAATCAAAATTTAATTCAGGCCAACTCAAATCGAACGGTTTAGATTCCGGTTGAATTTGACATTGACTCGAATCTACAGCACAACTACATCTTTTATCCAAAGACTTACAGTAATATTACAGTTTTACCAAACTAAGATGATTCACTATGGACAGCAAGAAATTGAGTTCCTTTGAAAAACGGTGCTAGAAAAGAGCAGGTGTGCCATAAAATGGTACAAGTACAAACAAAACTTTAAAGGGAACGTGTCATCAAAAATGACCTATTGTTTAACTCACGTTTTTATTTTAAACACATTTTTTAAGAATTTATGGTTATATTTTTTTAAATTTTCAATATCACTTTCAATATTTTTTTTAAACTGTATTTTTATTAATAGTTTTCAATAATAGACATAGACCATAAAAGGAAACACATCATTGAGCATATATGGATAACAAGTGTAGCATGCATATTAAACAGTAGTACAAGTATGATTAATAGTAAATACCAAAACTATAAGTATTCAAAAAAAAAGGAAACGTAACATTCTATTATAAACAGAACCACACAGAAGACGACGAGACAGGACACAAAAGAAAAGGGTTTACAAGGCCTCATCTTGAAAGAAGAAAAGAAAAGAAAGGGATTACTCCAAGGAAAAGCCCCTTTACCTAGGTTCCAAATTCAACAAGTATCCATAACTACTATTTAGGGCAGAGACAAGACGTAAGTATCCCACAACAGCCACACTGCTACTTTCAATATTTCTTAATAATTCTTAAGTCCTGCAGTTTTCACTTTGGCCACTAAGCCTAAAAATATTCTGACACTTCCTGTTCTGTACAGAAAGATTCTCAGTTGTCTGCTCATTATCAGCACAAAGAGGTTCAACTGAAAGGATACACCAGTGTTAATAGACAACACAGGATCCACCAGTAACAAGAGGAGATAGTCACAGTTCACCCTTTCACCTCCCTGCATATTGACTTCTTCCCAGGTCACAGAGCATGACTGGAAAACTCTCTTATAAAAGTAAATGGGACTGAGTCAGTTTAATCCCCTTGCCATGAACTGCTGAAAGCACCTCTGATGTGTTAAAGCAGTGAAAAACGGCTGTGGCCAAAGTGAAAACGCAAGATTTAAGAATTTTTTAAAAAAATATTGAAAAATACAAAAATAAAAAAAAAACAAAAATTCCCCAAAAAAATATGTTTAACATAAAAATAGTAAACTTAACCTTTAATATTAAAACCAAAAAAAAAAGATATCTACACAAAAACACAGAGCAAAAACTCTTAATTCTTTAATATTTTTGAAAAAGAATAAAATAGGGAAACCCCGCCCCGAAAAGGGCGACCCCACAATAGTAATCCTGCCTACTCTAAGCCTAGAAAAAAACAGGAATATTTAACGCTCTATAATATATAATCTGTGATTCCAAGCAGAAAAATAATTTTTTAGACAAATGACCAGTATGTCAATATGGATATTATCAATAATGGATGAATCAACTGCCACAGAAGTGGTCTAAATTGTCCACTAAAACAACAAAAAGATTCCATACCTGTAATATATAAAATTTAAAGTTGTTCAACTTTCTTGTCATAAAAATTAGATGCTTTCCCCATACACTTTTCCCCCAAACGGTTTTCCCATTCCAGACTCATCAGGGGGGTAAAATAGGAGACTACATAAAATAAAACCTCCAAGGTTAATGTGATTTTTGATTTTTCCATTTTTTGCAAATACGACATTATAATACTTCCATAGGATACAATCAGCAACAAATTAATTATAGGATACGAAAAGTGGTAAACCTGGCGAAAACCCAGAGAAAAGTCCCCTAGTTATCCATCCCGTAAGTGCAATGAATTTTACGAGTCCTCAGTGCTGATGACCGGACCCCCAACGAGCGAAGAGAGGCTCTCGCATCCTGGGGCGTTTCGGAAGAAACGCTTCCTTTTTTAAGCATGCGTGTCGTGACAGGTAAAATTATATATACTTTATCGTAATCCTGATGACCCTACTAAAATTTTGCAAAAAAAAACACCTTTTTTAAATTCTTTAAAAGTTCAACAACACTAAGCAATATGCACATACAAAATATACCTATAAAAAACATTTCAAGCTAAAAACTTGTTTAAAAACCCCTTTTGGGTTAATGTCCCAATTTATCGATCCAAAAAAGCTTCACGTTTTTAAGATAGGACGATTACCAACCCTTTTAGACACTTTTCTAGGACGCACCATTTCAAATACTTACTTGGGGTTCTAAATTCTTTAAGTGACAGTACATTCTTTTTTTCCATATTTGTTTATCTCCTCTCATACTCTAGATATAAAAAACAAAATACTTTGTTTGGGAGGATAGTCGATGATGTTTATTTGTGGGGGGGTAGTGTAACGGAATTAGAATTTTTTGAATACAAAAAAATGTCATCCCCCCTTTTCAGTTTTACATTAATGAAAACTGAAAACAATCGTTTTCTAATAAAAAATAACTAAAAAGGATAACACATAAATTTGAGCTACACTCTTTTTTAAAGCCACAGACCGCAAAAAACACACTTCTAGAGTAGTTACCATGCCCCCAAACCTTTCTCTGCACCCCAAAAAGGGTCAATTCCTGCGTGCTAGAAGAATTGTTAAAAAGTCAGTTTAAAGTGAAAAAAAAATGAGTTGACCAATAAGTTTTTGGATAAAGGGTACAAAGCTGATAAAATTAGAAAAGTAGGTGAGGATTTTTGGAAAAATGGATAGGGAAGGTCCAACGAGAAAGGAATAGTGAAAAAAAAGGGGAAAATAGATGTAAAATTTATTAAACTTTGGGAAACATTCTAAAATTATCGTAGGGCCTTTTAAAAAATATGCGATTTTACAGGAAGATGGGGAAATATAGGCACTACTCAAAAAGCAGACCCCGATGATTTTAAAAAGGGAAGAAAGGTGGGGGAAACAGTTGGTGCGATCTGATGTAAAAGAAATAAAGGGTAGACAGTCTAAATTAAGGCAAAAAAACGGGCACTTTCCCATGTTTGGGGCAGAATTGCAACGCCATTAAAGGGGACCCAATATTATGCATCCACTCAAGGTCAAGAAATCCCTTTTCGGTTTTCACACTTTCAAAAAGCAGAATGTGATTTATCGTTAAAATCCCGTGTGGAAAAGTAGTTGGAAAACGGCCGTCCCATCAAACAGAGGTTGAACGAACTAAGTCCCCAAAAGTAATATTTAAAGAAAACAAGGATAGCATGAGCAGGAGATCAAAAATATGGGAAAACGAATGTCCGTCACTTTAAGAAATTTTGAACCCAAATAATGATTTTAAATGGGGCGTCCTAGAAAGAAATGTCTGAAAGGTTGGTGATATCGGTCTATGCTTTAAAAACTTTAAGCCCTTTTTTGGGTCGATAAATTAGGGAATTAATTTCCCAAAGGGTTAAAACGAAGTTTTTAGTTGAAATGTTATTTATAGTTATTGTTTTGTTGCAAAATTTATTTGGTGCTTGAAAAGTTTAAAAATTTAAGAAAAAATGTTAGTTTGTACAATTTTTTATGGGTCATCACGCAAAACGTCGCCAGGAGCGAGAGCTCTTTTCTTCAGTCTATTGAGGGTCCGGTCTTTCACATGGGGACTCGTGAATTCATTCCCAATACAGGGATGGACTGAAAAAGGGGTTTTTTCTCCCCGGTACTTCGCCGGTTTCCCATTTTTCTGTTTTCTCTTAAATTTTTGTGTTGCTGATTGTATTCCTATTGGGAATTTTTTACAATGTCCTTAAATTTCAAAAAAAGAAAGAAAACATTTAAAACACATTAAAACCTTAGGTTTTTTATTCTTATGTGAAATCCTTTCCCATTTTACCCCACTGATGAGTCGGAATGGGACGAAACTTTTTTGGGGGGAAAAATATGTAGTTTTAAGGGCATCTACTTTTTTGATTAAACATAGAAAGGTTAACACTTAATGCCCTATATATTCCCAGGATATGGAATTTTTTGGGGTTGTTTTAAAAAATGGGGGAAAACCAATTTTAGACCACTTTGTGGCAGTTGATTCAAAATTTTTTTGTTAATATCCATATTGACAAAACCGGGGCATTGTCTAAAAAATTTTTTTTTCTGTTTTGGAATAAACAGGATTTTTTTTTTATAGACCGTTAAATACCCTTTTTTTTTCTAGGCTTAGAGTAGGCGGGAAATTACTATTTTTGGGGTCCCCCTTTTTTCGGGGGGTTCTCAATATGATTTTTTGAAAAAGTTTAAAAGAATATAAGAGTTTATGTCTCTGTGTTTAGTGTAGATATACTTTTTATGGATAATTATTATTGTGGTAGAATTCGTTTTTTGTGATAATTCCGGTATTGTTTAGGGACTTTTTTTGTGTGGTTTCATAAAAATAGGATTTAAACAATAACTCATTTCTTGATGACACATTCCCTTTAAACCTACAATTTCTTTATACAGGTCTAGATGTCAAAATCACGAATCATCAAGCAAAGGAAAAGGTTGTCAAGAAGGACAACGAAAAAGAGAAAGACCAACAATGAGTTTGAAAATATGTTTGAAAAAGTAAAATGTGAATGCCAAACTATGTAGTAACTCGCCTGACAAAAAAAAAAAAAATTGAAAAAAGTTCAGAACAAAATTTTTCCGAGTTTAAGAATCTGAATTGTTTAATTTTGGCAATTGATAACCATCATTAACAATATTTGGGTTTAAAATTTTGTATTAAAAAATTCCGAAAAATGGTTCCTTTAAATTTTTATTCCTGGGATTATGTACTAATTTTACTTGTTTCCCTCTGTAACTAGGGAGAGGTTTTTCTTTTTTTGGGGCATTTTTTTTTTTGTTTGTTTAAAATATAAGAAAAAAAAAAAATCTTTGAATTTAAAAAATTTAAATAAAAAAAAAATATATATTTTTTTTAACGAAAAAATAATTATCTTTTAATAAAAATTTTTATAATTTTTTTAGTATAATGTTTATTTCCTCCTTTGGGTTTTTAAAAAATTTTGTTGGTTTTAAAAAGGGAAACCCTTTATTTTTTTGGGGGATGTTTAAAGGACACCAAAATGGACTTATTTGACCATCCAAAATGACTGGGCCAGAAATTTTAGATCTAGAAGTGAACAAAAGAAATTTTTTATTAAATAGCTTTGGCGAGATCGAAAAGCAGTGGGGAAAATGAATTTTAAAAAGGGGTAAATTGGAAAATTACATAAAACTTTTCCTAGCAAACAGAACATCCCCCTTTTTTTTTGGGTGACCCAATGGGCAATTGTAAAAACCCTCAGATTCCTTTTCTTAGAACCCATCAGTATTTTTTCAGTTTTTTTTTAGGGTTTTTTACCCTTTTTGCCGGGAAGTGGCCCAATTTAAAATTGAACTTACTATATTTTTGCCGTTTTTAAGTGCAATATAGGGAGTTTAAAAGAAAAATTTTTGTAAGTTGTATTAATGTATTTCGGATTTAAAATTCGAAACCCCAGAAAAACCCAGCTGCGTAACTACAGCTTTGCATTTTCCTTGAGGTTATGG
>JAODAL010066183.1:0-17887 GCA_025379985.1 Phyllomedusa bahiana | reverse complement strand
GGTCATAGCAGCTGAAGCCCGGTGACCTCCTCCCCTACTGTCCTACCACAGCCTCCAATACAAAGCCCCCCCCCCCCCCCCCCACCCAAAAAAAAAACCCTATTTATTATATAGAAAATAGTGAAAATAACCCCCTCTTGGCGTCTGGAGAGTCGGATGTAATATAGCGCAGTACAAAAATGACACACGAGGGCCCCGGAGCTGAAAAACTAAAAAAAAGGTAAAAAAAAAATAGCCCCAAAAAAAACCTACAGCCTACAGGGTTAATTTGAAAAATGATTTAAAAATGGGGGGGCTGACCCCTGCAAAATTTAAAACATTCATGACATTTGTGGGGCCTCCTTGCTGACAAATGTTCTCTGCTTTTGCTGTAGGTGTTCCCCTGCCCTTTGAGGGACGTGGGGCTCCCTAATTGTGTGGTGTCTGGACCCCCAGAGCGGTAAGTTGTCCCCCAGAACCCCAGTCCTGTGCTGGCTTTTAGGCCGTGTGAACTGCACTAGCGCAGTGTAAGTCTTGCTGTGCCCCATGCTTTCACTGAGCTCTGCACCCATTTGGACCCCTGCTATTACCCCTAACCTTTAGGTAAAAAGGTGATTTTTAAAAGATGTCCCCTTTTTCACGTGGTTGTGATGTAAGCGAAATGCAGTGTAAAGATGGGGAGAGACCCAAAAAAGTTCCAATGATGCCAGATTCGATAGATAAGGGGGGCACTGATATAGCTGTGCCCTAGTATAGAGCGGAGCTGCAGTGTAAAGCATGGGGCACAGCAGAGACCTAAACTATCCAATGATGACAGATTCAAATATACTATAGAGTCACTGATCATAGCTGTGCCCTAGTATAGAGCGGAGCTGCAGTGTAAAGACCTAAACAGTTGAAAGGTTGGAGTGGGGGCACTGATCATAGCTGTGCCCCAGTAGAGAGCGGAGCTGCAGTGTAAAAAATGGGGGGAGACCTAAACTCTGTGAGACAGCAGGGAATTCCTGATGCAGATTAATAGGATGGCATCATGTCATAGCTGTGCCCTAGTTTTTGAGGGGGCTTTATGTAAAGCATGGGGCAGAGACCTAAAAAGTATGAATGGGAGCAGTGGGGCATGATATAGTGTGCCCGTAGAGAGGGGGGTGCAGTGTAAAGCATGGGGGATAGACCTTAAAAAAGTATGAAATGGTAGACAGTGAGGTTCTGATCATAGCTGGGCCTAGTTAGAGCGGGGTGCAGTGAAAAAAAAGGGGCACGCAGAGACTAAAATTCCAAAGATGCAGATTCAAAAAATACTATAGAGTACTGATCATGCTGTGCCTATTTTAGAGCGGAGCTGCAGTGTAAAGACCTAAACAGTATGAAATGGTAGACAGTGGGGTCACTGATCATAGCTGTCACCAGTATAGAGCAGGGCTGTAGTGTAAAACAAAGGGGGCCCGAGAAAAAACAGTTGAAATGGTAGACAGTGGGGTCACTGATCATAGCTGTGCCCTAGTATAGAGCGGAGCTGCAGTGTAAAGCATGGGGCAGGGCAGAGACCTAGACCTTGATAGGGGCAGGGGAAAATCCCAAAGATGCGATTCAGAATGAACATGGGGGCCATGATCATAGCTGTTTGCAGTATAGAGCAGGGGTGTGTGTTTAAAGCATGGGGTATAGACCTAAACAGTTGAAATGGAGAAGTGGGGGTACTGATATAGTGTGCACCGTATAGAGCAGAGCTGCGTGAAAAGCATGGGGCAGGGCGCTGAGTCACGCTTTGCTGTTCATTTTCACACCCACTAATTTTTTTTTCTTGACAGAAAATTTCCCTTCAACTATTAAAACGATGCGGGCCTATGGAAGGGATAGCAGTGGGTAAGACCCCCAGAGCTGGGCGGGAGGGTACGAGTGCTTTAGGGGCTACTTGATAATCATTGTCCTATTTCCCCGATGTGCGGCCCTACTCCAGTCCCCCTACGCGCGGACTTCCGTCACCAGGTGCCCATCTTCAGTAAAATTGTGCCCTTCCCTTATTCTTTTGTTTCGGGGGAGCTGGGTGTCAGCCAATGTGGCCGCTGGTAGAAGTCCACAGTTTACTTAGGGGGTTATCTAGATTCGCAATTATGTTACTGTGATAATTTAAAGATTTTTGTGTGTGTAAACGAGCTGCTCCTCTTTTGATGTGCGTTGACATCTGTGGACATAGTGAGAAATGGTGCTTTTTTTAAATTCTTGTTTTTTAGGCAGTTTAATGGTGGCGGGGAGGCCCCCGAGGTCATGTCCCCCAAACCTGAAGTGAGGAAGGGAAAAGCGTACCGGTATAATAATACTGAGAGCGGTAATGGGAGGGGGAGTCCACGATTTTAGGTCCAAACCCCTAGAGGGGGGAGAGGGGGGTATGGTTTTAAAAAAGTTGGCTGACATTTTATGTGCTGGGGGGTCTTTACCAAAGTTTTCCTGAAAACCTAAATTCTTCTATTGATATGGTAGGGTCAGGGGATAAAAAGACAAATGTGTATCAAGCTGATGTCATATTTCCCCGGGTTTGAAAAATATCTAAAACCACCAAAACCCCAATTTCTATTTTTTCCAGATCGCAGAAGATCCTCAAACCGATCTCCCCCCTGTGTGATCCCCTATGTCTGAAGGGTTTGGGGTTTCCCACCCTGTCTGTAGCTCCCCGGAGGGTTTATGTAGAGGGAAAGACAAGGTCGAAAAACAGGGGCTTTGGGGAAATTTTAACCTTGTCCTCCCAGTCAGGTTTCCGCCCTGGGGGGGCTGTTTCAGGGACCCGTAGAGGGGGCATTCCCTTGTTACGTCAGCATCTCTCCAGTCTGGGGGGGTGATAACAGGGAGAGTAGAGGGTTTTCCCCTTTTTGCCCTAAAGTCAGCATTCCCCAGTTGAGGGGCTGAAAAAACCGGGGCAGTAGGGGTTTTCCCCTGCCCCTACAGTCACCCGCCCACTCCAGGCTGGGGGCTGTTTAAAGGGGGGCGTAGGGGGGATTCACCTTTTCCTCATTTTTCAGGGCTCTCCAGTCTGAGGGGCTGATAACGGGGAGCATTTAGAGGGATTCCCCTTTGGTCCTACAGTCGGTGTCTCTCAGTCAAAGGGGCGGATAAAGGGAGCATTTAGGGGGCATTCCCCTTTGGCCCTACAGTCAGATCTTTCCAGTTGAGGGGGCTGATAACAGGGACATTTAGAGGGCTTTCCCCTTTGTCTACAGTGGGGTGTCTCTCCAGTCTAAGGGGCTGATAAACGGGGGAGCGGGAAAGGGGCTTTTACCTTGCCCTTTACAGTCAGCGTTTTTCCGGTGAAAAAACAGGGGGGGAGTAGAGGGCATTCCCTTGCCCTTTCGGGCCAGCATCTCTCCAGGTGATAACAGGGGGGCAGTAGAGGGCTTTTCCCCTTTGGCCCTACAGTCACCCATCTCTCCGGCTGAAAAACGGGGAGCAGTAGGGGGCCATTACCTTGTCCTACAGTCGGTGTCTTTTCCAGTTGGGGGGGTTTGAAAAAACGGGGAGCAGTAGAGGGCATTAAACCTTGCCCTACAGTGGGTTTGCCCTCCCAGTTAAGGGGGTTAAAAACAGGGAAGCAGTAGGGGGCCCATTCCCCCTTGTCCTACATTTAAGGGGTTTTCCCCAGGATGGGGGGCTGATAACAGGGAGCAGTAGGGGGGCTTTCCCACCTTGCCCTACAGTCAGCGTCTCCCTGGTTGATAAAGGGAGCAGTAGAGGGATTCACCTTGCCCTACAGTCGGGCATCTCTCCGTTGGGGGGCGGGAAAAACGGGGAGAAGTGGGGGGATTCCCCTTTTGGTCCTACAGTCAGAATTTTCCAAAGTCTGGGGGCTGAAAAAACAGGGAGCAGTAGGGGGGCATTCACCTGCCCAAAGGGCCCCCCGTCACCCCCAGGCTGGGGGGGCTGTTTAACGGGGAGCGGGTAGGGGGCATTCATTTTGTCCTACAGTCAGCTTTCTCTCCGGGTTGGGGGGGCTGATAACAGGGGCAGAAAGAGGGGCATTCACCTTGCCCCCTTAAAAGTGGGGTTTTTCCCCTCAGTCTAAGGGGTTTGAAAAACAGGGGCGTAGGGGTTTTTCCCCTTGCCCTACAGTTCAGCACCCTCTCCGGTTGAGGGGCTGATAAAAGGGAGCAGTAGGGGGCATTCCCTTGTCCTACAGTGGGGTGTTTCTCCAGTCTTTGGGGCTTTTTAACAGGGAGCAGTAGGGGCATTAACCTTTGCCCAAAGTCAGCATCTTCCAGGGGGAAAAAAGGGAGCGGGTAGGGGCATTCACCTTGTCCCAACAGTCAGCTTTCTCCCCAAAAGGGTGATAACAGGGGGGCGTAGGGGGCTTTTCACCTTGTCCTACAGCCCGCATCTTCCGGCCCTGATAAACGGGGAAAGCAGTAGGGGCATTCACCTTGCCCTTTACAGTCAGCATTCCCCAAGGCTGTTAACGGGGAAGCAGTAGAGGGCATTCCCCTTGGGCCTACAGTGGGTTTGTCTCTCCAGTCTAAAGGGGCTGAAAACAGGGACGATTTAGGGGGCATTCACCTTGCCTACAGTCGGTGTCTTCCGGGTCAAAAGGGGCTGATAACGGGGAGCAGTGGGAGGGCATTCACCTTTGCCCTTTACAGCCCCCTTGTCTCTCCAGGCTGAGGGGCTGAAAAACGGGAGCAGTGGGAGGGCAATTCCCCTTGCCCTACAGTCGTGTCTCCCCAAAGGTGAGGGGGGGTGATAACGGGGAGCGTAGAGGGCATTCCCCTTGTCCTACAGTCGGGTTTCCCCTCTCCAGGTTTGAAAAAACAGGGAGCATTTAGGGGAATTCACCGTCCTACAGTCAGGGGTCACTCCCAGGCTGAGGGGCTGATAACGGGGCATTTAGAGGGCATTCCCCTTTGGTCCAAACGGGCACCCGGTCTCCCCCGTCTGAGGGGCTGATTAAAGGGGAGCAGTAGGGGGCATTCCCTTTTCCTACAGTCAGCGTCACCCAGGTGGGGGGCGGGATAACAGGGGGGCAGTAGGGGTTTTCCAACCTGAGGGGCTGAAAAACGGGGAGGAAGTAGGGGGGTTTTAATTTCTTCCTACAGTCAGCGTCACTCCAGGGCTGAGGGGTTTAAACAGGAGTAGTAGAGGGATTCACCTTGTCCTCCCCAGTCGCTTTTCTCTTCAGGTGAGGGGCTGTTTAAAAAGGGGAAAAGCAGTAGAGGGGATTCACCTGAGGGAGCTAAAAAAACAGGGAGCATTAGAGGGAATTTTTCTATCCTACAGTCAGCTTCACTCCGGGGCTGAGGGGCTAAATAACGGGGGGAGCAGTGAGGGCATTCCCCGGGAGGGAGCTGATAACGGGGAACAGTAGGGGAAATTTCACCTTGCCCTACAGTCAGCGTCCCTCCAGGTAAAGGGGTTGATAACGGGGAAATTAGTAGAGGGCTTTCCCCTTGTCCTACAGTGCTTCTCTTCAGGTGAGGGCTGTTTAACGGGGAGCAGTAGAGGGGATTAAACCTGAGGGAGCTGATAAAAGGGGCAGTAGGGGGAATTAATCTACCCTTACAGTCGGGTTTCACCCCGGCTGGGGGTGAAAACCGGGAACAGTAGAGGGGTTTTTAATTATCTCATTTCAGCGCCCTTCCAGGTTTGGGGGGCTGAAAACCGGGGGAGCGTAGAGGGGGTTTATCTTTTCCTACTTTTCAGCTTTCTCTCCGGCTGATAAAGGGAGCAAAAGAGGGCATTCACCTTGTCCTACAGTCAGCGTCTCTCCAGGTTTGAAACGGGAGAGTAGGGGCATTCCCCTGTCCTACAGTCAGCACCCCTCCCGGGGCTGAAAAAAAGGGAGCAGTAGGGGGCTTTCACCTGAGGGAGCTAAAAACCCGGGGAGCGTAGGGGCCATTAAATGCCCTTTCAGTCAGCATCTCTCAGGTGCGGGGGCTGAAAAAGGGGAGCAGTAGGGGAAATTCCTTGGCCCTTCAGTCGGTTTTCTCTCCAGTCTGGGGGGCTGATAACAGGGGGCAGTAGAGGGCATTCCCCTTTTTTTTTAAACATTTCGCATTTTCCCCGGGCTGGGGGGTTTTGTAAAAGGGAAAGCAGAAAGGGGGCCCATTCCCCTTGTCCTACATTTCGGTTTCCCCCGTTGAGGGGCTGAAAAAACAGGGAGCAGTAGGGGGCATTCCCCTTTGCCCCTAAAAGTCGGTGTTTTCCAGGCTCCCGGGGGCTGTTTAACAGGGGCAGTAGGGGGGGGATTTATCTACCCTACATTTCAGCGTCTCTCCAGGTGAGGGGTTGATAAAGGGAGCAGTAGGGGGCTTTCCCACCTGTTACGGGTCAGCATCTCCCCCAGGTGGGGGGGTTTTGATAACAGGGAGCAGTAGAGGGGGATTTATCTATCCTTACAGTCAGCGTCTCTCAGGTTTGATGGGCTGATACAGGGAGCAGGAGAGGGCATTCACCTGTCCTACAGTCAGCGTCTCTCCAGGCTGTGGGGGTTGATAACAGGGAGCAGTAGAGGGCATTCACCTGTCCTACAGTCAGGGTCTCTCCAGGCTGCGGGGGCTGATAACATTGCATACGAATTGTGCTTCGTGTCGGGTGTTGTGGTTGATTGTCTTATTCCCTTTCGCTTCACGATAGAAAAGGACATTTTCTGGTGCTGAAGGCGAAGGAATTTGGGGACTCCAGTGTATGTACCTCTCCAGAGCTGCACTCACAATTCTGCTGGCATTAAACAGTCATATTATGGGAAAAAAAAACTAAACCCCTGCATCTCCTGTTTCAGGGGGACCCTTTCCAAACCTTGCACCCCTTGCGTCTCCTGTTTCGGGGGGACCCCATCCACCCCCACCTCTCCTGTTTTGGGTGGCCCCAACACACTTGTAATCCCACTATGTTCTTATGATGTCCATGGCTTTACCATCATTTCCTATATTGCAGAGGGACGCGAGAGATCGGACCAATCATAACAGAGCTGAAGGCCGGCCCAAAACGGTACGTAATGAGGGCAAAAAAGAGGTGATGTGGGCAAGATTGGGGTGGAGGTCAGAGTGTTAGTGCCGGTGTTTTGATCGGTCTTGCTTTGTCCGCTCCCCCCAAGGTCTCCCCTGCGACGTCTTGAGCCCCATTATTCCCGGACCAAACCTTCAATTGTGGTGGAAGTCCAAGCGAAGACTTCATCGCTCCCATCACTGAGAACCTGCAGGGAAAGAGGTGCGTGGGGCCCCGAGGGTGAGGGGGCCAATCAGTGTTGTTTTTGAGATGCTCAGTCGTGTCCCTATATTTTTTTTTCAGTTATCCAGGAAGGCAAAGCAAAAACCGCAGCCACTTTAGTGATCCACATGACCCCGAACACCGTCCTTTAACCAAGCCCCTCCCGGCAGTGGATGGAGAGGTAAGGGCACGTCCAACCTAAAGGGCAGCAGTCCAAGTAACCCATGGTTTTATCCCACCAGAAGATGAAAGGGGAAAAAGGGCACCCCTAGTGTAGATGTATGGAAAAATTTAGATCTCCGAGGGTTTACATTGAGCAATGCTGGGGGCACAAGTCTCCTAAGGCATTCATATACAGTACAGCAGCCCCTCACCCCTGGCTCCAGAAGACGCCGTTAGTGGGAAAAGGTTTATCAATTAGAAGATTCTTTAAACAATTTTTTTTTTTTTTTTCTTAACACATTTTATTTGATTTTCTTATTTTGAAAACAAAAACAAACAAAAAAACGACTCTGTCATGTTACAGATCGACCCAAAATTTTTGCTTTGCAGGCCGTGCTGGAAATTTAGTAGCATCATGTACAAAACAAGGCAATCTACACAGACATCAACAACATATACAACGCGTGCGTCTTCTCTTAAAGGACCCTGGTGTTATGCTGAAACCAAATTTCTGCAGACTTCTATAGACCCCTTATCTATCTGGGTCAACTGGTAAATGTCATGCTGCCCCTTTAATGTGATTATGTCTCTCACACCCGGAGCCTCCCAAATTTACACGGGATCCCTTCCTTACAGTACCAGCCCTTTGTATTTGAAAATTTGCATCAGAGCCTTAATTTCCCTGCCCGAATAGGGGGGAATCAATAAAAGTTCCCCATCGTCTGAGAAACCCTTAGTGCGAGCCTCTTTGTGCTTTTCTGTCTCAAAGCCTATCAGAAACCCAGATAGTCCTCTGCTGTTCATGACCCGCTGAGCGGTGGAAGAGTTAGCTTGATCCATTGCTGAAGTAGGCAGCGTTTCGCAGCCATCAGGGCTATATGTTTTTATTCCTGGATAGGCGGGCGCGCCTCCCCCCCCCGGGGAGTTTCCCAGGTTTCACGTTCAGGGGGTTGGGAGAGTGAAATATCAAAAGGTCATAGTTTCTTTGCGGGGTTTAACCCCAAAATGCACCTCGATATATCGGAAAATGCTGTCCCAATATTGGGCCCGGAGGCACGCTTTCCCCATAGGCCTTTGCCAAAGATCGGTTTTTTTGATTTGCCACACTTGGGGCAGTGCTGGAGCTATCAGGGGAGCTCTGGGAGACAGGCAAAATTAAAGGCGTAGATGGCTATTATGTATTATTTTAAGAAAGGTTTCACGCCAGGTTTCTCACATATGACATGTTTGCGTCCCGCTCCCAGGCCCTGGAGAATGGTTTTGGATTTCGGTGTCCCCTAGGACGGCGTTGCCAAAACTTGAAAGCCTGGTCCATAGCCCGCCTCTGGCACCATCCTCTCATGGTATTGTACAGGCCTGGGGAGGGTGCAAGTGTCTCTTTGAGAAGTGACAAAAATGTCATAGTCGTTTAGGACAGTCTCCCTTGCGATATCTTTCAACCTGCTTCTACAAAAGTGGAACAATTGGTACGCAGAAGCATGTGCGTGCCAGGTAGTGCACATTTTTCGAGCATCTCTTTAGGCGTGAGCCATCTGTTCAATGTTTCGTGCATTAGCTGTCCCGCGGTGTTTAGACCCCTAGCTTTCCAAAGGCGAAACATAGAGTTGGATTGTCCCTGAGGAAACTCCGGGTGACCCCATAAGGTCATGTCCTTAGATATCGCAAAGGAGAGGCCTGTTTTCTTCCGGGGCTTCCTTCCGACATAAGTGTGCGGGATCAGTGCTGAGGTTTTAATTGGGCCAGGTAGCTTGGGGTACCTAGTGTGGAACAAGGCCCGGAGATGCCAGGGGAGCACGAGCTCTCTTTCTATGTCCCAGTTAGAGAAGGAACTGCATCCAAACAGCCAGTCTAGCATGTGTCTGGCCAGACAGGCCAGATTGTAGCCTCTGACATCCGGGAGATTCAGAACCCCCCTTTCCCCCAAAGGGTAGCATCAGTTTCCCAAGTGCAATCCAGGGTTTCTTTCCAGCCAGATAAATCTTTGGAAAAAACAGGAGTTGATCTTGTTGACATCGATATGCCTGAATAGGAAGGGAAGGGTTTGTAATGGATACAACAGGGTTTTGGGAAGCTAATCATTTTAATAGCGTGGCATCTGCCAGCCCAATGAGGCGGGAGTGAAGGACCAACGTTTCAAGTCATTAGAGATTTTATCAATGATGGGTGGGATATTCAGTTTATAGATCGTGTCTGGGGTTCTGCCAATTTTCAGACCCAGGTAGGTGATGTAGCCCTGGGCACGTGCTATGTCGACACCCATGGCGCTCCATTTTCGGGGTGACAACCCCGGGCCCAGTTCCAAGATCTCACTTTTAGTAACATTCACCTTATATCCTGAGAATTTGCCGAACAGGTGTAAAACCTCAAAGACCCTGGGGAGATGAGTCAGGGGATTGGCCATGAATAAGATCAGGTCATCTGCAAATAGCGCGGACTTGATCTCCGTTCCTCCAAGCCTGACACCTGAAAAAAGGTCAGACTCTTCTAAGAATCTTGCTAGGGGTTCAAGAGCTATATTGAAAAGAGGAGGGGATAGTGGGCACCCTGTCTTGTAAACCCTTCTTGAGGGGAAGCATGGAGGAAAGGAAACCTGGGGTGTGAATTTGGGCGTAGGGCTTTCATATATTGGCCGAGAGATAGGTCCTGAAAGCACCCGTAATTCCCATGCTGTCCAGCACGGTCCAGAGCCCGTCCCCGTGCACGTTATCAAAGGCCTTTTCCGCATCTAAGGCCACCCGGGCAGGCTGCGCTCCTGGCATGGCCCGTGATGGACCCGCTCAAGAACCGCCAAGACCTTCCTAATATTGCCCCCCGCTGCCCTCACCTAAATGAACCCCCCCTTGGAGGAGCCGATCAGCTGTGGCATGAATTTCGCCAAGCGATCCGCCAGGATTTTAGATAGTATTTTCTGGTCGATGTCAATCAGTGAAATGGGCCTGTAGGAGGCGGGCAGCAGCGGGTCCCTGCCTTTCTTGGGGAGAATCTTTGTGAATGCATTTTTGGATTCTGGGCGAAGGTGCCCTGAGTGGAGTACCGAATTGTAATAATTAGTAAGGATCGGGGCGATTTGGTCATCAGGATCTTATATAGTTCCCAGAAAACCCGTCAGGGCCCGGTGCTTTCCCTATTTTTAGCTGACGGATGGGGCCCCTTTGACTTCTGGTTCAGAAATATCCTCGTTCAGAGCAGCTCTCTGCAGGTCTGACAACCGAGGTAATTTACTTTAGACAGGAAATCCCGGCCCTCCGACATGTGCGGCTGATCATCAGAGGAGTAGAGCGTGGTGTAAAACCGCCGAAAGGTATCATTAATGCATTTCGGGTCTGCGGTTATGGAGCCATCAGACGATCGAATGGCCGGGATGTGTGAGGGTTTGTGGGAAAACCCTTTTAGAAGGGCTAGATAAAAGTTTCCACGATTTGTTTCCGTAACGGAACAGGTAGAGTGCATATGTGAATCTATACAGATCCTCCCTGGTTCCCGGCCAGAGGTCAATTCCCGCTTGGCCTTTTCCCAAGCCAGTCTGTTCTTTTCCGACCCATTGGAGGAATTCTTTATACGTCTCCCGAACAGCGTCAGAGGCCTGTAGGTAAGCGCTCTTAAGATTTTTCCTGTTGGAGGAAGTATAGGCCATTATTCTGCCTCGCAGTACCACCTTTGCGGTCGCCCAGTAGAGCATCGGGTCATTTTGATGGACTTCATTATCTTTGGCGTACAACATCCACCAATCCTTAACCAAGGCGGTGAAACTCTCCGTCTTGGCTAAGTATGCCGGGAACTTCCAAATGAAGTCCTTACCTCTCGGGAACATGTCTGCCAAATCTAAGGAAATAGGGGCATGGTCGGAAATGACCATGTCCTTGATCTGGGCGTCTTCTACCCTATTAACAAGGGTGTCAGAGACTAACAGTCAATCCTGGACCACGATTTGTGCACGGGGGAGAAGAAGGTAAAGTCTCTCTCATCTGGATTCCGTGCTCTCCAACAATCGTGGAGACTGGTGGTGGCTATCTTTCACAACTTTAATAAAGAGGGAATTATGGCGCTAGACTGCAAATGAAACAAATGGACAATTTATTGGAATATAACAGAGACAAGACTACGCATTTCACGCTCTATAAGCGCTTCCTCAGGTTTAAGAACACATATGGTGCTAAAATGCCCTGAGTCTTGCACCATAATTCCCTCTTTTTTTTTTTTTTTAATTCACACTTTCTTTCTTTTTTTTTTTTTTAAACATATTTTATTGATTTTTTTTTTGGAAGAAGAAGAAGAACAACATATCAACAATAAGATTGGCGCAAGCAGGGATGTGATGACATTGATCATATAGGATGGTGAGATACAAACATACACAGAATGTAGTTACAAAGGTCAGCCTATCGGCTGAACAATGGGGAAGTGGTGACACTCCGGCGCCGGTGTAGACAATTTGAGAAAGAGTAGGACAAGGTAAAATGAAATAAATAAATGACAATAGCAATAATGATAAAGAAGGAGGAGAAAAAATGTCAACCATAGTGACAATGACAATAAAGAAGACATAGTTATAGCAATAATAACAGTAGAAATACTATTAAAAATGATAATGATCATACTGAGAATGGTAATAGTAATAACAGTAATAGTACTATTGATAATACTGATAATAATAATGTGATGTGTTTAAAAGAACCATCAGAAATAGTCAGGAAAAGAACTTAGGTCTTATGTTAACAATAGACTCTAAAGGAGGCATCAAGTTATGATTTTGTAGCGGACTAACCCAGTTATCACTCAGAGGCCGGGTGAAACCACGGATCCAGAGGTCTCATGGGAGAGGGGATCAGCGTGGGGGGTGGAGGGGGGGATGGTTGGACTCAGACTAGCTTCGGACTCATTCTGGGGGCCAGTGGAAGAGGAGGTGTGTCCCTCTAAGGCACCCAGAGGTCCCAGAAGAGCTTCTCTCGCGTACCAGCTCATGTATCGAAATGAGGTCATCAGTTGAGCCATTTCCTCTTTAGGAAGGTGTGAGAGAATGAACGTTTTCCACTTTTTAAAGAAATTTCCAGTACGGAGCTCCTTCTGCCCTTCTGCCTCGAGTTTATCAGCCACATTGTTTCCTGTTATCTGCCACCAGCGACATTGGCGGAGTCTGAGACTTCAGCCAATATAACAAGAGGCAGCGTTTTGCGACCAGGATTGCAATGTGTACTGCGCTTGGTGTAGGCACTGGGCCATCACCGGATCCATCCAGGGGTCTCGTGTAGTGGAATATCATAAGGTCATGGTGTTTGTCAAGGGTAATGCGCCAGTGAGCTTGGACGTAGTCAATGAATGTGTCCCAGAGAGGAAGGGCAGGACCAGATCCCATGCCACATGGTCGTGGAGGGCATCTGGCATTTAGTACATACTTGGCTCCGCTCTGGAAATCTCTGCGAGGGGAAGGTTGAACCCATAGTAGGCACCATGGATGATTTTAAAGTGAGTTTCCCGCCATTGTTCACAAATCACTTCCTTTCGGACTTTGCGAAGTCCTATCAGAATTTTCTCTGCTATATCTGGGTCCGCAAGTTTGCGTTCCCATTTCGAAAAGGGGAGACTTTCACCTGATTCCCAGCTCCACCCCCTTAGAATGGCATAGATGCGTGATGGGGAAAAGGACGGGCCACTGCATTTCATAAGGAGGTCAAAGCTGTTGGTGGTGCAAAGTTTGGAAAGGTTCCTTAGACGAGACCTGCAGAAAGAAAGAACCTGCATGGCCGGGAAAACATGGATTGGTGGGAGCTGGAATTTCTCTCTCCATTCAGAGGGGGTCATCCAGCGCTTTTCCTCCATAAGCATTAATTGCTCTGCATGTTTAATCCTCTCTCTCTCCACAGCCTGAACATGGGGTTAGTTCTGCCTTGGGGAAATTCCGGGAGGTCCCAAAGGGGTAACTTTTTTGGACATCGGGAAGGGGAGCTTGAGCAATTTGCGGATGTGTTTCCAAGAGGCAATCGTGCCCTTAACAATAAAGAATTCCTGACCTGTGAGGGAATATGCGAGTATTTGGTGTGGAGTAGGGCCCGAGGATGCCAAGGGTACATTAGACCCCTTTCCAGGTCAAAGTTAGAGTAGCGGCTCGTCTCCCCAATCCAAGACATGTCTAGTCAGGCATGCCAGGTTGTAGAATCGGACATTGGGGAGATTGAGTCCGCCCATGGTCACTGGGAGCATGAGTTTGCTGAGTGCTATTCGGGGTTTCCTGCCAGCCCAGATAAAGTGGGTGAAGGACGAGTGTAATTTATTAATATCATCATGTCGTAAGAGAAGAGGGAGGGTCTGAAGGGGATATAATAGTTTAGGGAAGCAGATCATTTTGATTGCATGACATCTTCCTGAGAGAGAGGGGGGAGTCCCTGCCATCTGCGCAAGTCGCCAGCTATTTTTTTAATCAGTGGGGGGGAAGTTTAGGTTGTAAATAGTATTAGGGGTCTTCCCTATCTTGATGCCAAGATATGTGATGTGCGAGTTCACTGGGAGGATGTCTTAAGCCTAAGTTTTGCCAAGTCGATCTCTGGAGAGGGGGACCCAGTTCCAGAAGTTCGCTCTTAGAGGCATTAATTTTGTAGCCAGATTATTTTCCAAAATTTTTCAAAAAGGAGAATATCCCCGGGAGATGTGCTAACGGATCTGACCGGAAGAGGAGCAAATCGTCAGCAAACAAGGCCAGTTTGACTTGGTTGGTGCCGACATCTATCCCAGAGAACAGGTCAGAATCTTCTAGGTACCTTGCAAGGGGCTCTAGTGCTATATCAAATAAGAGGGGGGAAAGGGGGCATCCCTGCCGAGTGCCCTTGTGGAGGGGGAATCTCTGGGAAAGAAAACCTTGGGTATGTACCTGGGCGGTAGGGTTGTGATATATAGCAGAAAGGAAATTTTTAAAGTTTCCATTTAGCCCCATTCGATCTAACACTTGCCACAACCACTCCCACCGAACATTGTCAAATGCTTTTTCTGCATCGATTGCTATCATGACAGGGTGTCCGGTGGGAGAGGAGGTGCGCCCCACCATCTCAAGCACCGCCAGTACCTTGCATAGGTTTCCCACTGCGGCTCAGCCTTTGATAAAACCCTTCTGGGCGGGGGCTATGAGGGAGGGTAAAAACTGGGCCAACCTGTCGGCCATTATTTTGGAAAGAAGTTTTTGGTCCGTGTCAATTAAGGATATTGGTCGGTAGGAAGACGGTGATAGGGGGTCTTTCCCCTTTTTGGGGATTACCTTTATATACGCATTTTTAGATTCTGGTCGGATCTCTTCTCCAGTTAGTATCCGATTAAAGTATTCGGTTAACAGTGGGGTTAGGGGTTCAATCAGGATTTTGTATAATTCTCCTGAAAACCCGTCAGGGTCTGGGGCTTTTCCCGTGGCTAATTGGCGTATGGCTAGCTGGACCTCTTGAGGAGTGATTTTTGCATTAAGGGATTCAAGTTGGCTGGAGGACAGTTTTGGGATGGAGACGGAGGCTAGAAATTTCCGACTATCTTCTGCATCAAACTGGGTAGGCATTAAGTCGGGAGAGTACAGACGCTCATAAAACATTTTAAAAGAATCCTTTATCTGGTAAGGGTCAGAAGTGACCTGCCCCTGAGAGGTGCGGAGGGAGGGGATGTGTGTTGGGAAAATAAGGCCATAAGGAGTCGGGCCAGACCCTTCCCTGCTTTGTTCCCTAGCGAAAAAAAGGTAGATTTCTTGGGAACGTTGGTTTCCTTTTCGGCCCACCCCACGACGAACTTCTTGGCGCTTCCATTCCTTTTGGTATTGCGGGGGGTTGGAGAAATTTCCTATAGGCCGCTTTGACGTCGTTGCCGGTTTTTCTTGTTAAGTTTACGTCTATAGAGAAGTGTGAGTTTTTTGGCCCCCGGGGACAGATTTGGGCCCGTGGCCCAAAAGAGAGAGGCATTCCCGATTTTTGTCGTTGGCAGAGCAAATTTCCAGCCACCATCCCTGTAGGCTCGGAAAATGCCTTGTCTTCCCCATGTAAGAGGGCCCTCCAAAAAAAATCTGACCCTTTGGGGAAAAGCCCCCCCGAAATTTCCCCAGTACACAGGCGAATGGTTGAGATAAGCATATCAAAAAATTCCAGAGGCTCCCAGGGTCTGGGGAGGTCAGGAGAAGGGAATAGTAAATCGCCACCATAAATTTGTGAGTGAGAAAGATGAGTTTCTTTCAATCAGGGTGCGATCTCTCCAACTATTCGGGTTCCGTGATATCCAGAACCCTGAGGCCCAGGTCTACCCCCTAGGGGGGCTGGGGGGGAGGGGGGGGAAATTTGGGATTTCTTTTAAATTCCCTTTTTTAAAAGTTGTGGAAAATTTCGCTTACACTTTATGTTCCGTTATAGATAGGTCCAAGTGACGTGCATATAGGCCCCCGGGGAGGTGTTTAAATAACCCCAAAAGATCTCGTTTGTGTTCAGGAAAGGGGGGGAAAATTAAATTTTTTTTGTTTAGGCAGCCTTAAAAGGGGGTTGTCTCATACATTGATTATCCTGTTTTTTGGTTTTCACTTTGAATTTTGGGGCGGGGTTTACTGGCTTCTACTGGCTGCGTAAAACCCCGGGTTTTGTTAGCTATAGGCCAGCAGGCAGCCATCGGGAGAGATCGAAAGGTCCGTCGCTGTAGTAACCAGTGTGGCACCCTTGGAGGTTTGAACAGGTCTGTAGTATGAACCAAAGTGTGGCCGCCTATCAGGGAGATCAAAAAGGTCTGTAGCTATGGACAGTGGGGCAGTATAGAGAGAAAAAACAGGTCGTAGTTAGCGACCACCCCTGGCAGCCTATGGGGAGAGATAAACAGGTCCGTCGCTGTAGAAACCCGTGGGCCCCCATAGGGAGTTTGAACAGGTTATAGCTATAGCAACCAGCGCTGGCAGCCTATCAGGAGAGTTTGAACAGGTCTTAGCTATAGCCCCCAGCGTTGGCCCCAATCAGGAGAGATTAAAACAGGTTGTAGTTGAAACAGTGCGGGCAGCCTTCAGGGAGATCACAGGTCTGTAGCTTAGAACCAGTGCTGGCCGCCTTCAGGAGGATCGAACGGTCGTAGCTTTAGCAACAGTGCGGGAGCTATCAGGAGAGATTGAACGGTCGTAGCTAAGCAACAGTGCTGGGCCATCGGGAGAGACGAAAGGTCTGTAGCTATGTGACTGGGAGTGATGCACCCTTACAAGGGGGATATTCAGAATAGGTAGGACCTGTTAAGGGACAAAACTATTTGGCTTGCACTATAAAATATTTTTCTGAAAAAAACAAGCATGGTGCACATGAAAAGGCAATATTAATCAAAACAAATTCAGTGGCACACTAAAAAACTAAGTAAATTCAAGGTATTAGGAATATTGGAAATGCATTACTGCTAAGGAAAAATTTTGAAAAACTGGGACTCTTAGTTTACCGTATTTGACAAAGATTGTATTTAAACTACCTCCCCAAAAAGTTAAGGGGAACCCGAGAGGTGAGTCCCTTTTTAACCAGTGAGGATAATTTAATTGTGTTGTACCCCACCCTGAAGTTGCTCTGGATTGACGATAGTGAGGTAACTATTTAGTGAGGGCTCACCTGTTGGGTCCCCTTGACGTTTTGGGGAGGGAGTTAATACAAAACTTTGTTTTAAATGTAAAATAAAAGTCCCGGTTTATATTTTCCTTAGCAGTTTAATGATTTTCCCAAAATTTCTTTACCTTGGGTTTTTCTTAGCTTTAGTGTGCCACTGATTTTTGTATTGAGGACACGTTAATGGAAAATATTACAAAGTGTTGTTTTTTCAAAATTTTTTTTCTTTTAAAAAGTGGTCCCCGTAGTGAGACGACCCCTTTAATGAACAAGCAAGCAACAGCACAAACCTCCCTCTGATAAAAATCTGTATAAAATCGTTTGGGCTTTTATTGGGGTTGTCTACAATGTAACTTAACAAATCCATTAGCTTGTGGTCAAAACTACATTAGTGTAGATTTTCTGCCATTGGAAGTAAAAAAAGAGGAAATTCTTTGCTGGGCAGGAAGAGAGGATTTGAAAAACGGTTAGAAATTATATTGTGTTCAAGGGCTACCCCTTGGTTTTGAACCTGAAATGTGGTAAATGTAAGGTTTGTTTTAATTCTAACCCCCTGTGGCCCTCAGGTTCGGCCCCGGGACAGGCATCTTTCCTGAAAAGAGACTCCTCCCCCCGTACATAACCTGAGAGCTACAAGGTCCAGAGCAGCTGCACCCCATCCCTCCAGATATATTTCCCCAGCTTGGGGTCCAACCAAAAGGGGAGGGGCATTCTGGCGGTGAGTCACCAGTCTGTGATGACCGTCACTCAGGCCCTTTGATGCAAAATTATGTTCCCCTGTTCTGAGAGGATGAAGATCTGTGTGCCAGGTGTGAGGGCCGAAATGTCTTTTCAAAATTTTTTACCGCTGGACCTAAGGTGGGTGGCGAGGTGAGTAAATGGTTAACCGTTCCTCGGGGGCGGGGGGCTGTGCGTGTCTCCCAAACGATGGCATTCCTCCCTCCATACTGTGCGATTGGCTGAGATAGGGATTGCTTATCCTGACTTGG
>JAODAL010066182.1:0-17888 GCA_025379985.1 Phyllomedusa bahiana | reverse complement strand
CCCCAGTGACGGAGGGGAGGAGCAGTAAGGAGGGGGGGGGAGTACAGGACGGGAGGGGGCATACAGTGGGGGGGGGAGTACAGTAAAAGGAGGAGGGCATACAGTGGGGGGGCAGTACAGTGACAGGAGGAGGAGCTACAGGAAGGGGGGGCAGTACGTGACGGGAGGAGGGCAGACAGTAGGGGGAGTACAGTGACGGGAGGAGGGCATACAGTGAGGGGGGATACAGGACGGGGGGAGGGGCAGTCCCGTAAGGGGGGCAGTACAGTGACGGGGAGGGGAGCAGTACATATGGGGGGGGGCATACAGTGATGGGGGGGCATACAGGGGACAGGAGAGGAGCGTACAGTATGGGGGGGTAAGTGCGGGGGGGCGTACAGTGACAGGAGGGGGAGCTACAGTGAAGGGGAGGGCAGTACAGTGACAGGAGGAGGGGGTACAGGACAGGAGGGGAGCGTACAGCGAGGGGGGGCAGTACAGAGACAGGAGGAGGGGCAGTACAGGGAAGGGGGGGCCGTACAGTGCAGGGGGAGGAGCAGTACAGTGTGGGGGGGGGCAGTCCCAGCGAGGGGAGGAGGGGGTACAGGGGGGGGGATCAGCGACGGGGGGGGCAGAAAGGGAAGGGGAAAGGGGTAGTACAGGGGAGGGGGGGCAGTAAGGGACGGGGGGGGGCAGTCAGGACGGGGGGGCAGTACGGGAAAAAAAAAAGGGGGGGGCAGTACAGCACAGGAGGAGGGAGTACAGCGCAGGAGGAGGCCGTACAGCGACGGAGGGGGGACAGTACGGGAAAAGGGGGGGGCGTACAGGACGGGAGGGGGGACAGTACGGGAAAGGGGGGAGAGTCAGGACAGGAGGAGGGGCAGACACCGGGGAGGAGGGGTACAGTGATGGGGGGGCAGTACAGTGATGGGGGGGGCAGTACAGTGAGGGGGGGGGGCAGTCAGGGACGAGGGGGGGAAGTACAAAAGGGGGGGCAGTTACAAAAGGGGGGGCAGTACGGGAAAGGGGGGCGTACAGTGATGGGGGGCAGTACAGGACGGAGGGGAGCAGTACAGTGACGGGGGGCTTTTAAAGGGACGGGGGGAGGAGCAGTACAGTAAGGGGGGGGCAGTACGGACAGGGGATCAGGACGGGGGGGAGTACGGACGGGAAGGGGGGCAGACAGTAATGGGGGGGCAGTCAGGGGGGGGGCGTACAGGACGGGGGGGCGTACAGGACAGGAGGGGGGCATTTCAGGAGGGGGGGCAAAACAGGAGGGGGGGATAAAGGGGGGGCAGTACAGGGGGGGGGGCAGTAAGGACGGAGGGGGGGCAGTAAGGAGGGAGGGGCATAAGGACGGAGGGGGGCAGTACAGTGAAGGGGGGGCAGTACAGTGACGGGGGGCAGTACAGTGACGGGAGGAGGAGCAGTACAGTGACGGGAGGAGGAGCAGTACAGTGAGGGGAGGAGGAGCAGTACAGCGACGGGAGGGGGGGGCAGTACAGCGACGGAGGAGGAGCAGTACAGCGACGGGAGGAGGAGCAGTATAGCGACGGGAGGGGGGGCAGTACAGCGACGGGAGGGGGGGCAGTACAGTGACGGGAGGAGGTGCAGTACAGTGACGGGAGGAGGAGCAGTACAGTGACGGGAGGGGGGGCAGTACAGCGACAGGAGGGGGGGGCAGTACAGTGACAGGAGGAGGGGCAGTACAGTGACGGGGGGCAGTACAGTGACAGGAGGAGGAGCAGTACAGTGACAGGGGGGCAGTACAGTGACGGGAGGAGGAGCAGTACAGTGATGGGGGCAGTACAGTGACGGGAGGAGGAGCAGTACAGTGACCGGGGGGCAGTACAGTGACGGGAGGAGGAGCAGTACAGTGATGGGGGGGCAGTACAGTGACAGGAGGAGGAGCAGTACAGTGATGGGGGGCAGTACAGTGATGGGGGGGCAGTACAGTGACAGGAGGAGGAGCAGTACAGTGATGGGGGGGCAGTACAGTGACAGGAGGAGGAGCAGTACAGTGACAGGAGGAGGAGCAGTACAGTGACAGGAGGAGGGGCAGTACAGTGACAGGAGGAGGGGCAGTACAGTGACAGGAGGAGGAGCAGTACAGTGATGGGGGGGCAGTACAGTGACAGGAGGAGGGGCAGTACAGTGATGGGGGGGGCAGTACAGTGACAGGAGGGGGGGCAGTACAGTGACAGGAGGAGGGGCAGTACAGCGACAGGAGGAGGGGCAGTACAGCGACAGGAGGAGGGGCAGTACAGCGACAGGAGGAGGGGCAGTACAGTGATGGGGGGCAGTACAGTGACAGGAGGAGGGGCAGTACAGCGACAGGAGGAGGGGCAGTACAGCGACAGGAGGGGGGGCAGTACAGCGACAGGAGGGGGGGGCAGTACAGCGACAGGAGGGGGGGCAGTACAGCGACAGGAGGGGGGGGGCAGTACAGCGACAGGAGGGGGGGCAGTACAGCGACAGGAGGGGGGGACAGTACAGCGAGGGGGGGGGACAGTACAGCGACGGGGGGGCAGTACAGTGATGGGGGGGGGCAGTACAGTGAGGAGGGGCAGTACAGTGACTGGAGGAGGGGCAGTACAGTGACTGGAGGAGGGGCAGTACAGAGACGGGGGGGCAATACAGCGACGGACGGCCAGAACAGTGACAGGAGGAGGGGCAGTACAGCGACAGGAGGAGGGGCAGTACAGCGACAGGAGGAGGAGCAGTACAGTGACAGGAGGAGGGGCAGTACAGCGACAGGAGGAGGGGCAGTACAGTGATGGGGGAGCAGTACAGTGATGGGGGGGCAGTACAGTGACAGGAGGAGGGGCAGTACAGTGACAGGAGGAGGGGGCAGTACAGTGACAGGAGGAGGGGCAGTACAGAGACAGGAGGAGGGGCAGAACAGCGACAGGAGGAGGGGCAGTACAGCGACAGGGGGGAGGGGCAGTACATGACGGGAGAGGGGCAGTACAGTTACTGGTGGAGGAGCAGTACAGTACAGGAGGAGGGGCAGTACAGGACAGGGGGGAGGGGCATTTACAGTGACAGGAGGAGGGGCAGTACAGCGACGGGGGGGCAATACAGCGACGGGGGGGCAGTACAGCGACAGGAGGAGGGGCAGTACAGTGATGGGGGGGCAGTACAGTGATGGGGGGGGCAGTACAGTGATGGGGGGCAGTACAGCGACAGGAGGAGGAGCAGTACAGCGACAGGAGGAGGGGCAGTACAGAGACAGGAGGAGGGGCAGTACAGAGACAGGAGGAGGGGCAGTACAGTGACAGGAGGAGGGGCAGTACAGAGACAGGAGGAGGGCAGTACAGAGACAGGAGGGGGGCAGTACAGAGACAGGAGGAGGGGCAGTACAGTACAGGACAGGATGGAGGGGCAGTACAGAGAAGGAGGATCAGTACTTAGACAGGATGAGGAGCAGTACTTCGACAGGACGAGGAGCAGTACAGAGACAGGAGGAGGGGCAGTACAGAGACAGGAGGAGGGGCAGTACAGAGACAGGAGGAGGGGCAGTACAGAGACAGGAGGAGGGGCAGTACAGAGACAGGAGGAGGGGCAGTACAGAGACAGGAGGAGGGGCAGTACAGAGACAGGAGGAGGGGCAGTACAGAGACAGGAGGGGGGGCAAGTACAGATGACAGGAGGAGGGGCAGTACAGGAGACAGGAGGAGGGGCAGTCAGAGACAGGAGAGGGGCAGTACAGCGACAGGGGGAGTATACAGTGACAGGAGGAGGGGCAGTACAGTGACGGAGGAGGCAGTACAGTGACTGGAGGAGGGGCAGTACAGTGACTGGGGTGCAGTACAGTGACTGGAGGAGGGGCAGTACAGTGACTGGAGGAGGGGCAGTACAGCGACAGGAGGAGGGGCAGTACAGCGACGGGAGGAGGGGCAGTACAGCGACAGGAGGAGGAGCAGTACAGCGACAGGAGGAGGAGCAGTACAGCGACAGGGGGAGTATATACAGCGACAGGAGGAGGAGCAGTACAGTGACAGGAGGAGGGGCAGTACAGTGATGGGGGGCAGTACAGCGACAGGAGGAGGGGCAGTACAGCGACAGGAGGAGGGGCAGTACAGCGACAGGAGGAGGGGCAGTACAGCGACAGGAGGAGGGGCAGTACAGCGACAGGAGGAGGGGCAGTACAGCGACAGGAGGAGGGGCAGTACAGCGACAGGAGGAGGGGCAGTACAGCGACAGGAGGAGGGGCAGTACAGCGACAGGGGGAGTATATACAGTGACAGGAGGAGGGGCAGTACAGTGACTGGAGGAGGGGCAGTACAGTGATGAGGGGCAGTACAGTGACGGGAGGAGGGGCAGTACAGTGACAGGAGGGGGGCAGTACAGCGACGAGGGAGCAGTACAGTGACAGGAGGAGGGGCAGTACAGTGATGGGGGGGCAGTACAGTGACAGGAGGAGGGGCAGTACAGTGACAGGAGGGGGGGCAGTACAGTGACAGGAGGGGGGGGCAGTACAGCGACAGGAGGAGGGGCAGTACAGTGACAGGAGGAGGGGCAGTACAGTGACAGGAGGAGGGGCAGTACAGTGACAGGAGGAGGGGCAGTACAGTGACAGGAGGAGGGGCAGTACAGTGACAGGAGGAGGAGCAGTACAGTGACAGGAGGAGGGGCAGTACAGTGATGAGGGGCAGTACAGTGATGAGGGGCAGTACAGTGACAGGAGGAGGGGCAGTACAGCGACAGGAGGAGGGGCAGTACAGTGACAGGAGGGGGGGGCAGTACAGTGACAGGAGGAGGGGCAGTACAGTGACAGGAGGAGGGGCAGTACAGTGACGGGAGGAGGGGCAGTACAGTGACAGGAGGGGGGGACAGTACAGTGACAGGAGGGGGGGACAGTACAGTGACAGGAGGAGGGGCAGTACAGTGACTGGAGGAGGGGCAGTACAGTGACTGGAGGAGGGGCAGTACAGTGACTGGAGGAGGGGCAGTACAGTGACTGGAGGAGGGGCAGTACAGTGACAGGAGGAGGGGCAGTACAGTGACAGGAGGAGGGGCAGTACAGCGACAGGGGGAGTATATACAGTGACAGGAGGAGGGGCAGTACAGTGACTGGAGGAGGGGCAGTACAGTGACTGGAGGAGGGGCAGTACAGTGACTGGAGGAGGGGCAGTACAGTGACAGGAGGAGGAGCAGTACAGCGACGGGGGGCAGTACAGTGACAGGAGGAGGGGCAGTACAGCGACAGGGGGAGTATATACAGTGACAGGAGGAGGGGCAGTACAGTGATGGAGGGGGGGGGGGTCAATATAATAATACAAGAGGGATTTTATTGCAGCTCCAGCCTCCTGTATCTCAGGCCAGTAGTAGAACATTTGGCAGAGCAGTACCTTTGGGCACTTACTCTGAGCAGAAGGTGAGATGATTTATTTCACAGATCTGGGGCAGACTCTCTCCATACACTGACATGGAGTGGGCAGAGCCAGCAACACACTGGGAGCTGTGCACCAGTAAGAACCTCTCCTGCTCAACCTAACTATGCTGTAAGCAGGAGGAAGTAATGGGTGTGGTTGTGGCAGTACGGAGGGGAGGGTGTGTGGCCAAACGTCCTTGCAGTCTCTATGCTGAGAATCAGGACCTTAAAGGGGTTGTCTCATCTCAGAGTTTCATAGGATACATGAATGAAATAATGCTGCTTTGCTCTGTCACTTCCTGGTCAAGTTGTCTGTAAGCATATGAACTCTGTGTATTCAGACGTCTCTGTTTATTAGTCTAGATTGGATAAATTACTTTCTACCAGGTCAGGAGAAGCTGCTGAGCTAAAGTAAACAGTAGTAATTACTGTCTTTTGTCTGAAAGATCAGATAACATACAAGCTCTCACACTGCTGCCAAGACCTGTGTGATGACATCACTCTCTGCTATCAGAACAAACAGCAAGGGAGAAGTACACAGGTCAGTCACTTGGGAAAACTGAGAGCCCTCAGAAGATGATAAAATCATTTGTAGCTCCGAACACAAAAAAAAAATATGAACAAAGCAATATATTTGGAAAACATCTTTATTTAGTGTTCCCTACATGTTGAAAGTTAATCTTTGTAGCGACACAACCCCTTTAAGCTCTTGTGCCGTTATGGCGGGACATACCCTCTGATTCGGGAATGTCCCGCACAGGTCAGGACACTTGGGAGGTATGTGTGTGTTATATGGGCGGGGGAGCAGAGAGTATTGTATGTGCGTTATATGGGTGGTGGGAGCAGAGTGTATTGTGCATGTGTGTTATATGGGTGGGGGGAGCAGAGTGTATTATATGTGTGTTATATGGGTGGTGGGAGCAGAGTGTATTATATGTGTGTTATATGGGTGGGGGGAGCAGAGTGTATTATATGTGTGTTATATGGGTGGGGGGAGCAGAGTGTATTATATGTGTGTTATATGGGAGGGGGGAGCAGAGTGTATTATATGTGTGTTATATGGGTGGGGGGAGCAGAGTGTGTTATATGGGTGGGGGGGAGCAGAGTGTATTATATGTGTGTTATATGGGTGGGGGGAGCAGAGTGTATTATATGTGTGTTATATGGGTGGGGAGAAGAGTGTATTATAGTGTGTGTTGGGTGGGGGAGCAGAGAGGTATTGTGTATGTGCGGTTATATGGGTGGGTGGGGAGCAGAGTGTATTGTGTATATGTGGGGGGGGTGGGAGTGTAGTGTATTGGGTGGGGGGAGCAGAGTGTATTGTGTATGTGTGGTTTGTGGGTGGGGGGGAGCAGCAGAGTGTATTGTTATGTTGTGGTTATGATGGGTGGGGGGAAGCAGAGTGTATTGTGCATGTGTGTTATACGGGTGGGGAGCAGAGTGTGATATGATTATATGTGTGTTATATGGGTGGGAGGAGCAGAGTGTATGGTATGTGTGTGTTATTTGGGTGGAGGGAGCAGAGTGTTTATATGTGTGGTTATAGGGTGGGGGGAGCAGAGTGTACTGTGCATGTGTGTTATACGGGTGGGGGAGCAGAGTGTATTGCTTGTGTGTTATAGGGTGGGGGGTGCAGTGTGTTTTATGTGTGTTATCTGGGTGAGGGGAGCAGAGTGTATTATATGTGCGTTATACGGGTGGGGGAGCAGAGTGGTATGATATGTGTCGTGTAGGGTGGGGGGAGAGAGTAGTATATATATATGTGTGTTTTATAGGTTTGGGGAGCAGAGTGTGTTATATGGTTGGGGGGGGAGCAGAGTGTGTTTGGGAGAGGGGAGCAGAGTGTATGGTATGTGTTGTATGTGGGTGGGGGCAGCAGCAGAGTGTATTGTGTGTGTGTGGGTGGGGGCAGCAGAGTGTATTGTGTGGGTGGGGGCAGCAGAGTGTATTGTGTGGGTGGGGGCAGCAGAGTGTATTGTGTGTGTGTGGGTGGGGGCAGCAGAGTGTATTGTGTGTGTGTGGGTGGGGGCAGCAGAGTGTATTGTGTATGTGTGGGTGGGGGCAGCAGAGTGTATTGTGGGGGTGTGGGTGGGGAGCAGGTGTATTGGTGGGTGGGGAGCAGAGTGTTATTGTGTGGTGTCGGGGGCAGCAGGTGTTTGTGTGGGTGGGCCAGAGAGTGGTTGTGTATTTTGGGTGGGGGCAGCAGAGTGTATTGTGTAGGTGTGTTATATGGGTGGGGGCAGCAGAGTGTATTGTGTATGTGTGGTATGTGGGTGGGGGCAGCAGAGTGTATTGTGTATGTGTGGTATGTGGGTGGGGGCAGAGTGTGTTGTGTGTGTGTCGTATGGGTGGGGGCAGCAGAGTGTATTGTGTATGTGTGGTGGGTGGGGGGCAGCAGAGTGTGTTATATATGTGCGTTATACGGGTGGGAGGAGCAGAGTGTATGGTATGTGTTGTATGTGGGTGGGGGCAGCAGAGTGTATTGTGTGTGTCGTACGGGTGGGGGGGGGGAGCAGAGTGCGTTGTGTGTGTCGTACGGCTGGGGGGAGCAGAGTGCGTTGTGTGTGTCGTACGGGTGGGGGGAGCAGAGTGCGTTGTGTGTGTGTCGTACGGGTGGGAGGAGCAGAGTGTATTATATGTGTGTGTGTCGTACGGGTGGGGGGAGCAGAGTGTATTATATGTGTGTGTGTCGTACGGGTGGGGGGAGCAGAGTGTATTATATGTGTGTGTGTCGTACGGGTGGGGGGAGCAGAGTGCATTGTGTGTGTCGTACGGGTGGGGGGAGCAGAGTGTATTATATGTGTGTGTGTCGTACGGGTGGGGGGAGCAGAGTGTATTATATGTGTGTGTGTCGTACGGGTGGGGGGATCACAGTTTGTTGTGTGTGTCGTACGGGTGGGGGGAGCAGAGTGTCTTGTGTGTGTGTTATACGGGTGGGGGAGCAGAGTGTATTATATGTGTGTGTGTCGTACGGGTGGGGGGAGCAGAGTGCGTTGTGTGTGTCGTACGGGTGGGGGGAGCAGAGTGTATTATATGTGTGTGTGTCGTACGGGTGGGGGGAGCAGAGTGCGTTGTGTGTGTCGTACGGGTGGGAGGAGCAGAGTGTATTATATGTGTGTGTGTCGTACGGGTGGGGGAGCAGAGGGTAAGGGTCAGGTGGGAGCAGAGTGTTTTTTGTGTGTGTGTCGTACGGGTGGGGGGAGCAGAATGTCTCCTAGTTGTGTGTGTGTGTGTGTTATACGTGTGGGGGGAGCAGAGTGTATTGTGTATGTGTGGTATGTGGGTGGGGGCAGCAGAGTGTGCTATATGTATATCATATGTGTGTTATACGAGTGGGGGGAGCAGAGTGTATGGTATGTGTTGTATGTGGGTGGGGGGAGCAGAGTGTGTTGTGTGTGTCGTACGGGTGGGGGGAGCAGAATGTATCTAGTTGTGTGTGGTCGTGGTGTGTGTGGTGGCAATGTGTTATATGGGTGGGTGGGTGGGGGGAGCAGAGTGCATTGTGTGTGTGTTATATGGGTGGGGGGGAGCAGAGTGTATTGTGTGTGTGTGTTATATGGGTGGGGGCAGCAGAGTGATATGTGTGTGTGTCTTTATGGGTGGGGGGGAGATGTATCGTGTGTGTGTGGTTTGTGTGTGTGTGTGTGTGTATAATGGGAGGAGCCAGAGTGTTATGTAGTTGTGTGTGTGTGTGTGTGTGTTATACGTGTGGGGGCAGCTAAGTGTATTGTGTTTGTATTATACAGGTGGGGGGAGCAGAATGTATTTTGTGTGTGTGAGTTATATGGGTGTGAGTAGTATAATGTTGTACCGTGTTAGCCATAGAAAGTAGAAGAGTGAAGAAATCTGTCGATAACTTTTTCAGGCTAACTGTGTATATTTGATGGTGAGCTTTCGAGAGTACTAGCTCCTTTCTTCAGACCTGATGTGTGGTTGGAGCAGAGTGTGTTATAGATTTGTTATATGGGTGGGGGGAAGGACTAGCATTGCCCAAATCCTTCACATCAGAGCTGTCTCAGGATCCGTGCAGAGCAGCTTTTAGTTTCACTTTCAAACAGCCCAGGAGGGGTATAGGAACAGAGTGTGCAGGCAGCCAATCACAGCAGAGGGGGAGGGTCCTGCACAGGTTATGAACTAAATACCAGGCAGCCAATTGCAGCAAATGGGGCGCAGCCCGGTCCCAGGCTGCAGTTTTAGGTGCAGGGCACATAGATTAGCTTATATCTGCTATACTAAATTATTTATGTAATGCAAACCAGTTATAAAAGTGCTTATTTTTACTATCCCCATCATTACAGATAGGTTCTTTGTAGTGAGAAAACCCCTTTAATTTGCAACAGTCACGGTTTAAAGCACACCCTCAATATGTATCTTCTGAGTCAGCGCTGCCTCCATCTCTAATCGGTCTCTCCTGTACAATCTGTATCTACAGTAAATCCCATCCTCCATGCATTAATATGGTATTATTTATACACATACTGTCTGGGTGACTTGTCCACTTTTGTGTCCTACCCAATATTTATGGAAGATGCTCGTATCATTGTACACATTAACCACTTCTTACCTTTTGATTCATTCCTATTCCCACATAGATTGTAAGTTCTTGTGATCAGGACCCTCAGGCCTCTTGTGTCCTCCTATCTCCTCATAGACTGTAAGGGTCTGTTCACATGACGTAATTGTGGCACATACAGTACGCGCCACAAAACGCGTGAATAATTATCATGCCACTTATCTCCCTCACGTACAATACGATCATATTGTACGCCAGGAGAGGGGGGGGGGGTCGAGACATAATCCATAGTTCTCCATGAGAGATATGGATTACCGTAATTGCGGTGCGCATCTCGCCGCATATTAAACGCAAATACGCGGCGAAATGCGCACCGCAAATACGCCGTGTGAACATACCCTTGGCTCTTATGATCAGGGCCCTCGCTGCTCTTGTGTCTCATCTATCTCCTCATAGATTGTAAGCTCTTGTGATCAGGGCTCTGATGCTCTGTGTCTCTTCCTCATAGTTGTAGCGTGTGATCAGCCCTCATCTCTTGTGTCTTATAGATTGTAAGCTCTTGTGATCAGGGCCCTCGCTCCACTCCTCTTGTGTCCTCTATCTCCTCATAGATTGTAATCTTGGATAGGGCCCTCATGCTCTTGTGTCCTTATCTCCTCTGATTGTAGCTTGTGTCAGGGCCTCCTCCTCTTGTGTCTCTCTCCTCATAGATTGTAAGCGCTTGTGATCAGGGCCTCACTCTCTTGGTCCTTCTCCTCATAGATTGTAAGCTCTTGTGCATCAGGGCCTCGCTCTCTTGGTTCTTCTATCTCTCATGATTGTAAGCTGTGATCAGGGCCCTTGCTGCTACTTGTTCCTTACTTCATCATAGATTGTAAGCTCTTGTGCTCAGGGCCCTCACTCCTCTTGTGTCCTCTACTTCGTCATAGATTGTAAGCTTTTGTGATCAAAGCCCTCACTCCTTTTGTCTGATGTGTTAATAGGTTTACTATGTAATGTCTATTTTTGTCTGTACATGTTCCCTCTGCATTATAGTGCTGTGGCATATGTTGATACTATATGCAGTGGGAAAATAAGTATTTGATTCACTGGCGATTTTGCACGTTTTTCCCCTACAAAGAATAGAGAGTTCTGTAATTGTTAGTGTAGGTTCACTTCAACTGTGAGAGGCAGAATCTGAAAAAATTCTAGAAAATCCCATTCTGTTATTATAAAATAATTAATTTGCATTTTATTAGATGAAATAAGTATTTAATATGGTAGAAAAAGAGAACTTAAAGGGATTTTGCCACGAGTGGGGAATATGTCTGCTACTCGCAGCGCCGGTTGTAAAGCTGGCTGCACCTGAGCAGTCACTCTTCATTATGTTCTATGGGATTTCTGAGTACAGCTGAGCGGTGTGCTTGGTTCTGCTCGGAACTCCAGTAGCACAGAATGGAGAGCTGTGTAGAAGCACGACTGACTCCACTCTGCACGGAAAGTTTTGGGGGCCCGTAACCAAGATAGGTGCGGTTCCCACACCTATCAGACAATGATGGTGATATGGGAATCTAAAATATCCCCCAGCTTTGTTTGTGCGGTGTCCAAATTATAAATTAACTCAAGAGTGTATGTGCACATACATCGTCGAAAGAATAAGAGACATTCCCCAAAATGTCGGTGTGTCCTTTCTCCTTTATTGAAGGCTTGGCAAACAGTTTTATTAACTTTGAATAATCTTGCAAAACAGATATATTTCTATTGGTTTCATCTTTGTCGTAACACCTCTTATAACTATTATTATAACAATCACCTCATTAATAAGCATCTTTACTGGTCAGTACTAAAATCACACCTCTAATTATGCTGATTAGTCTAAATATTCATGAATGCTACTTAGCATGTATGAAGTAGTGATTCTGAGATATCTAAAGGTCAGTGGCTCTATTGCGCATGTCAGACCAACAAAACTATTGACAAGACTATTAACCTCTGTCCTATCTCTAGCCTGGCAGTGTCCTTCGTAACTCATAACAAAGCCATTATATACACTTTGTTGGAGTCTGTGTCTGAAATTCTCCCAAACAATAACAAGGACGCAAGCGTTTATGGAAGAATACTGATCATTAGAAATTGCTAAACTTTTAACCCTGTATTATAGAACTTTAGAATTTATTGATTTCCATATCAGTGGCATATCCTAGCGATATACCATCATTGTCACTCATGGCAAAACCCCTTTAATGTTTGGTACAAAAACCTTTGTTTCCAATTACAGAGGTCGGACGTTTCCTGTAGTTCTTGACCAAGTTTGCACCAGTGAAGCAGGGATTTTGGCCCATTCCTCCATACAGATCTTCTCCAGATCTTTCAGGTTTTGGGGCTGTTGCCGGGCTACATTGAGTTTCAGCTCCTTCCAAAGATTTTTGGTTGGATTCAGGTCTGGAGACTGGCTAGGCCACTCCAGGACCTTGAAGTGCTTCTTATGGAGCTGCTGTGGTCCTGGCTGTGTGTTTCGGGTCATTGTCCTCCTGGACAATGTTGCTGCCCTAAGCAGGCCTTTACACTGATGCCATTATTACATCTCAAAAAATGTAATGATTTGCTATTTACTTTGTTTATTAAATTTATTTTGACACTCATCCCTCCACGGTCAGAAACAATTGGGACACTTATTATAATTGCGCCCCTCCCCCCTTCAGCCAGAGCTACATGATGATATTAAGCCTCTAGGGGGAGCTCACTGCACAACATCTTATTGTTAAGTTAAAGGGGTTCTCCTGGACTGTCTCTTTATTCGTTATAGGACTCACAACTGTATTATATTAAACTTTGTAATTCATACTTATTAAACATTATTTACCTGTCCTGCTAGACACAACCAGGCAAAAAGCCCTCCCCTCCTCCTTATAAACCCTTATAAAATGATCGACTGGTATCAATGCAAGATGGAATCAGGACACATCAGCGCAATGGTATGTGGTGGAGCCATGATGGGGCCGTCCCAAAACCAAACTGGCTAGGTGGTAGGGTTTGGATTACTATTAGCTGCAGACTTATCACTTTAGGAGACACAACGTAGATCGGGAGTTACGGTGTAAACCAGGGATCACATGTAGATATGACATGGGTAACAGATACACCCCCAGTATACACTGAGTATTCCTCATTTATAATAGTAACCTATGTTTACAGTTGGGTAAATAAGTATTTGATACACTGGCGATTTTGCAAGTTTACCACCAAAAAAAAAAGAGGTCTGTAGTTTTTATCGTAGGTTCACTTCAATTGTGAGAGAGAGAATATTAAAAAAAAAATCCAGAAAATCACATTGTATGATTATTAAATAAAGCATTTCCATTATTTGATCAGCAACCAGCAATAATTCGGTCTCTCACAGACCTGTTATTTTTCATTAAGAAGCCCTCCTACTCCGCACTCATTACCGCTATTCATTGCACCTGTTTGAACTCAACACCTGTACACACAATCAATTACACTCCAACCTCTCCACCATGGCCAAGACCAAAGAGCTGTCTAAGGACACCGGGGACAGAATTGTAGACCTGCACTAGGCTGGTGAGAAGGCAACAACTGTTGGCGCAATTATTAGAAGATGGAAGAAACATAAGATGACTGTCGATCTTCCTGCAGGGCACAGAAGGTCCCCCAGCTCACAGCAGCACATGTCTAGACCTGTTTGAAGTTCGCCAATGACCATCTGGATGATTCAGAGGAGGCGGGAGAAGGTCATGTGGTCAGATGAGATCAAAATAGAACTTTTTGGGATCCAACTCACATCTTCCACTTAGAAAGAAGGATGAACACAACCCAAGAACACTAGTCCCAACCGTGAAGCATGGGGAGGGGGAACATCATACTTTGGGGGGGGGGGGTTTGGCAAACGGGACAGGAGGAATGGACCATATTGAAGAGAGGATGGGTGAGGCCACGTATTGCGAAATTCTGTACAACAACCTACTTCCCTCACGAAGAGCATTGAAGATGGAAAAATAACTAGAATTTAAAAAGGTGTATTTTAATTTTTATTTGTGTTTTCCAATTAGCCTAATAATGAAAAAAGTGAAAATGCAGAAGTAAAATTGAAAAATGTCCTAATTGTTTAAGGGATAAAAGATGGCGATTGGCAGTTTGGTCAAATTATTTTAGTTCCATCCAAAACCTGCACAGGAACATGCGACTTGGTTTTAGGACAAGAGTTGGCATCCTGCTCGGATATAACGTCTCCTCTGCATGTGACCGTTCACTTGTACCATAAACCGCAGATTATCTGCCAAATCAAACAGAACAAATTCTACGGGATTCTTAGATGTTTGGTCGTCACACAAAATCCCCTTCTTAGGCCGACCTGCAGATCACTACGAGCCGACCTCAGAGACCGGGGAGATGGCGACGCTTGTGCGGTTCTGTCCGGTCATTTCTATGAGTGTTCTGAATATAGCCAAGCGAGTGTGCTGATGTGCAGTTCTCCCCCATTCATTTCTATACAAATGTGGTCATCTCTTGTTCCACAAACCAATCATTCTCCTCTTGTGTCTCCTCAGGTGTCCTCACTCTCCTGACCCTGACATCACTCTCCTCAGGGGTCTATGTGCGGAGAGGAGCAGATATAACCGACTGCAGCATGAAATGTCCTCGTACAGATGGTGTCCTGGAGCTGTACAGGGAATGTGGACGTGACGAGAGTCGCCTGCTGGAGCTGTGGTGTTATAATGTGTGGCAAAACAATCACTATGGGCCCAAACTCCACCTGAACACAAGCAGCGGTTGGAACCCTTTGACAGATTCCGGAAGAATACTCCTGTGTCTATAATGTTGTGTTTTAAAACGGGGGGGGGGTAGGAGTTTGAGAACGTTCCCCATCACGTACTAGTAAGGTTTATGGCACGTAGTCACTGTGGACGTATGTGTGAGGGCTGCAGACACTTTGACAATGGAGTTTTGGGCCAGGTATGGGTTGACAGCAGAGCTAACACTCCATCCCCAGCACCTAGATCATGCCCAAATGCTGATGTCACATGACTATGGCCACGTTCCGGTACTTTCCAGCTCCTCATCCCACACCAACCAGTATGGACAACCAAGGGCCCCCCCCCCCCCCCCCCCCCCCAAAAAAAAGAGGGGTTATGGGGTGGCAGAGGTACACCCTCCCCCCCACCCTTCCATTTTGTGTCCACTGATGATGGTCCCCGACCTTCTATGATATTCCAGATCCGGTTTCTCTCCACATCACGAAAAAAGGGCAGGCTGGGTCAACATTGCTGGAGGATTTCGGAGTGGCGGGGTACCCGGGGATACCCTTTTTCCCCCTGCAGATTACCGGTGATATACTGGGGGAAATAAACCTATTATCCCCAGTGCCCGGGGGAGGACATGGGTAAAAGGGAAATGGGGGTTTATACAAACCCATTTCGAACCCATGTGTGGAGATTACAGGTAAGAGGGGTATTACTGGGGTATTTATACACCTACCACTTCTATACCCCCTGTACTGGAGATTACAGGTAAGAGGGGTATTACTGGGGTATTATCAACCTCACACCCTTCTAATTTCCCCCCTGTGCTGGAGAATACAGGTAAGAGGGGGTATTACTGGGGTATTATACAACCCCACAAACCCTTCCTATACCCATGTGCTGGGAGATTACAGGTTAAGAGAGGTATTACTGGGGTATTATACACCTCAAAACTTCTATACCCCATGTGCTGGGGGATTAAGGTAAGGGGGTATCACTGGGGGCTGTACCTGTATATAAACCTGCTCTTGGGGTCTGTTTTTATAACATTTTGTTATTTCTCCCGCACGCTGCCCGGTCATAGATATAATACAGGTCAGTGTCCAGGATTATGGAGGGGTCTTTACTGCTGAATCCTAATTCCTTCTCTCTGTGTTGTGATGTGACGTCCTGAGTGTCGGGAGATCTCGGGTTTCTTATAATAATTGTATATTATCAACTGGATATTATATCCCACATCTGTTATATACATTGTGTTATCACCGGACTATAGCCTGATTCACTGTATACAGCAGATCATTATATGTATATACACTACAGACTGAATGTCTCGTGTCTCCAGGTTTCCGATCTCGATGGTTTCTTGCTCTTGGTTCGGTTGGGTTGATGATTGTATCCCAGGGATCTTTCTGGTGAGTCGGTTTTAGGGATTTTCTCTTCTATATACAGATGAGATAAATACATGATGGAAATCTGTGGGGAGACGAGAGATCTACAAGATCTGTCATCTGTTCTGTTTTTAGTGTTGGAGGAAGAGATCGGAGTCCAGAGCTGTGGAGATGGAGATGATGGAGTCCGGGGATGAGGAGATGATGAATGGTCACTTAGAAGAACATGTCCGTCCCCCCAGGAGCGGATCAGAGCCAGGTGCGTTAATATTCAGTGATTAACTTTCCAGCTTCTCTTCTCCTGATCAGCAGCAGGTGAAGTACATGTGTTGACGCCAGTCCTGGTGTGAACGCGCCATAGGAAATGTATGTGACCGGTTTTAAGGAGATGGACGGCCAAGGTCATGTACCCGAGTGTCCGAGACTACGGGGCCCCAGGAGAGGAGGCAGAGGGGGTTATCTGATGTTACCCGGCGTTCAATGACCTCTGTGTGAGGGCAGTGTATGAAATAATTGGTGCACACTTCCTGACTATAATATAGTGATTCCGCTTCGGTTTCAGCTCTTTAATAATTTGCCCTCAATTTTTTTCTCTTCTATGATACTTTACCAGAGAAATTCTAGGCCTTGTATAAAATCCTGGCTGACCTGTATGAAGTCAGAAGGAGGTTGTCCCTAGGGGTACACAAAGTCAGGCAGATACTGTTCCACTGTTAACCCCTGCCCACACGGGCACAGGGAGAACCAGGGAGGACGAGAGAACACCCTACTTGTCCAGAGTCCTGAACGGCTGCCACCAGTTTCTAGTTTAGTTATAAGACTGGTCTGTCACCGCCTTATAACAAGGCCAGAAACCAGCCTTGGGGTAACTATATATGATAGACCGAGTGCTAGGCGTGTGAGGCCGATGGTCAAGACAGACTAACTCAGATTAAAGTTTATAGATTTAATTACCCTTTGGGAAAGGGAAACAAACTAGAATACAAAAATTTTATAATATACAGGGAAGAGTCATAGTGCAAATATAAGATGGTTACAGACAAAGGCAGTAAAATGTGTCCCGTTACCTTTTTTTTTTGGCACACAAGGGGGGGCTTATGTGGCCTGGCTTCGTGGGATTTACCTGGAAATGCTCTTAAGTTACCCCCCCCCCCCTCCTGGATCAACTGTTGAGCCCACCCGGGCCTCTGCTTATATCTGTGAGGGGACAGCCCACGTGGCAGCCACCTACATGCCCCCACACACCCCTGGGACAGTCTATGAACTCCTCCCACTCTGGTCATGCAGTTTCTGACAGAAACACAAAAATGGACCATAACACGGCAGGGCATTGGCACAGAACCGAGCCGATGGCATCATTAGAACTGGCTGGACCTACACTACGCCCGGATATCAGACACTCCTATCCTTTTGATAGGGAAATCAATGGTTTCCTTGTGGTATGTTTGCAGAGCTCCAAATTAGTGTATAATTCAGGCCTGAATAGAACAACAAACACACATACACACAGTGGTATGTCTGAATTGAATTCGGAAGTTTATTTCCAATGCATTGAGTTAATAAAAACCCTTTTTTCTGGCTACATGCCCAGAGATCATAAATTTGTAGTTTTCAATTAGTCATACAAAGTATAGAAGAACATAAAACTTACCAATTAGTCTTATCTTAAGAATAATAGACAAGATAACAAAACTATACTTTTCTTTCATAAAACTAGACATTGTCTTCAAGGCGCCCACAGTGAGAAATTTATTAGAAATTTACTTCTTTCTTAAGGGGCTCACATGAGATAAGAAATTAGACATTCTTTCTTTGTTTCTCTAGGGGCCCCATATAGATAAGGAAAAAATTCGTAATGTCTGCACATTCCAAGTTAATGGAGATATCTCTCAAAT
>JAODAL010066181.1:0-17888 GCA_025379985.1 Phyllomedusa bahiana | reverse complement strand
TCGGGGGGATTTGACCTTCGCCCCGTGTTTTGGGCCCCAACGTAATTCTCAACAATACAGGGATTTAAATTGCAAGTAAACACTACAGACCTCCAAGCATTGAAAACAATTGCTTTTCAAAAGTAATTAATCTAATCTTGTTAGATAAAGATTGTTCCTCCTCGATGGTGACTTCACTCCTTGCTCTCTGTCTAATCAGGAAAGGAGATATGGACAGTAATCTAGAGACACTTGTGTGCACTCAGAGCTGTTAAAATCTCTCTTATCTCCTGACCAGTGCATTATCAATGTGCTTTGTATTTAGAAAGAGTCTTCATTTACCTGTCCCCATGTTGAAAGCTAATCATTGTATTGAGATAACCTCTTTGATAACTTAAGTGAACCCTTAAATTAAATAACCGTTAGATCCCCTATAGCAGCAATTACATCAACTACATTTTACCTGTAATTTTAAATACAATTTGGACAACATTGAGAAGAAGTTTTGAACCACCCCAAACTACAAATGCTTTCTAGTTAATTATGTGAGTTTTTTGAGAGTTTGTTTGAGTTTCTTTGCTGGATGTCAGAATTGACTCCCAGAGCTGCTGTTTTGATGTGCACTACCTTCTACCCTCATAGATCATTTGCTTGAGGTTACTTCAAAAGTTCTCAGTTGGGTTGACGTCTGGGGAGGATGGAGGCCACACCATGAGCTTCTTTTTTAACCCCTGCCAGGCCCAAAGACTCCCCCAGGGCTTCTTTACGCTGAGATGGTCATTTTATTATGAAAATGATTTTGCTACGAAAGCACGTTCTTGGGGGAAAAAAAAGGTAGCAGAAACTTTATACTTTGCGAGGTGTTTTTAAACCCTTTAGGGATAGAGATTTGGCGATTTCTCAAAAAATTCAATTTCCCCGGGTTTTCCGAATTTTTTCAAATTGTTTGCCTGATTTTTTGCAGCGAAAGTGTTAAAAAACAGCTATTTTTTTTGCGCACAGAGCCTGCGGGTGCTGTAGAAGTTTTGCCCCGCTCAAATAGCATAGGGGAAGTGGGGTTTGGTTTTCGTACAATGCGGGTTTTTTTTTAGTATGACACGGGCTTGACACCCACTGCTCTTAGAATCCCCTTCACTCTTCATTTCTCTGGGCATTTTACAGGGGAAAAAAATGACTAAAAAAATTGAAGGGGGAAAAACACGGGCCGGGAAAAAGTCATGTCGAAAACAGCGGGAAAGGGAAACCCGAGTGGGGGCTAAGACCCTTTATATAAAAATAATAAAAATTAAAAAAAATTAAAAAAAAATAATCTTTATTTATTTAGCCCCAAACATTTCTGCGCACTTTACTATAGGGGAATAACCCACAGAAAAAACCGGGACATTCATTAAAAAACGGGGCTACTTCCCAAATGGACAAGAGGTGGGGGGGGGTTTTTTTGGTCCTGCTCCCCACGAGCTTAAAATCTATTAGGGGTCATGGGTGAAAAAAAAAGGGGGAAAAAAAAGTGCTTGGTTTACAAGGGGGTTTCCCAACCATGTTACAAAAAATTTGGGGTAGTATACAAAAAAAAAGGGGAAATAAACCCTGCCACCCCAAAAACCATACACCCGTATACGAAAAGTGCCTGTGGGGTGGCAAAGGGGCCGGGAAAATTTTTGAGGGAATGTGTGACAAAATTTTTGAGGGGTTTAAAAATTTAAGGACCCGGGTTTGGTTGGGTTAAGAAGTTTAAATTTTTTCGGGAGCGCATTTAAAAACTGGAGGGTTTGAGTGTGCCTGAGCAATGGGGTAACAAAAAACGCAATAGTAACCCCCTGGGGGGGGCAGGCACAGGTCGCAGCACATTTAAGGGGGGGCCCACCCACAGAAAGGGGTCGCAGCAGTTTCCCGGTTTTTCATGTAGCGCCCGTGTTTTGGGCCCACCCCCCGGGCTTTACACTTTCTAAAGGAAGGCACTTGAAACCGGGAAAGGCGTTCATCCGTAAGCAAAAATTAAAGTTTTCGGGATTGGCCCGGGAAAAAATGCAGGTTTTAAAAGGGGCCTCCCTGTTTAACCCCCCCTTTGGGAAAGGTTAACACCCAGAAAACTAAAAATTTTATTTGCCCAAAAAGGGGAACAAATTTTTTTTGGGACAGGGGCCCAGAAAAAAAAACATCCGGCTCTTTTGCGAGGGGAAAAGAAGTGTTAAGGGGGCGGGGGTTGGTTCTATGGTCTGTCTGTCGGAAATCCCTTGGGGGGTTTTGGAGTAAAGGAAAACCCCCTTTAGGTCAAAGTACCCAACCGAAAATTTTGGGGGGACCCGGGTTTGGCAAGAAAGGCCCTCAATTTTTGGGGGGCCCTATTAAACAAGGCTAAATCCCCCCAAAAGGAAAATCTGAATATGTTCCTTGCCCCCCTTTCCCTTGGTTGAATACGCCCTAGGGGGCTTTTTTTCGGGACAACGAGTCCCTCCCCAAAAGACCTTTGTAATCATTTCTCAAGAAGAAGCGGGCGGTTTGGCAGTTTGGCGTGGGGAGGGAAATTTTGGGGTTTTTTCGTTGGGGGGGGGGCCAAAAAGTTTTTAAAGAGGGGGTTTTTCCGGGCACCGGGTAAACCGGTCAGGAAAGTGTGGGGGATTTGGTAAAATTTATAATTTTGGCTTTTGGTTTTTTTTTTGACAAAAAACCAAAGGGAAGGGCCCCCAAACCCCTTTTGGTTTCCAAATGTAGTTCTGTGGCCAAAAGTTTTACTAACCCAAAAAGGAAAAACAAAAGGGTTGGCACCAAAGAATCAAAACCCAAGGTACGCCTTACGGTTGGCCTTTGGGAGAACGGTTTTTTGTTCCCCCCAAAAATGTGGTGGGGCCAAATTTTGAGGAAACACACCAGCCCCGTAAAAAAAACGCCTAAGACAGAAGGGCTCCCCCCTTTGGGGAATTCCATTTTTTCCTTTTTTCCCTTTTCCAATTTTATTTCCCGTATTCTTCCTGGATAATGGTGCCAAAACCCCCAAATTTTCTTTAAAAGGGCCTTTCCAAGAACGCGTAGGGCGCAAGGCACCCCGGGGGGTGGATTTGATCGTGTCCCGGGTTCCAAAAGGGTTGGTTGGTACTTGAAACCCTTCACTTTTGGGGTTGGGAAAAACTCTCCCCCCTTCAGAGAACTTGGGGAGGAAACTTTGCTAAAAAACTTATGCCCCTAAGGCCTTGCCACCCCCTTGGCAAAAAAAAAACCCAGGCCTATAAAACCCCGGGGGCGGAAAAAAAAAAATTTTAGAAAAAAGGGGTTAAAAACGGGAAAAAAATAACCGAAAGGGGAAAGAAATTTTATAAAAGGGGGGGGTTTTTTTGAAGGGGGGGCACAAGGGGTGAGGGGTCACCGGGGGGGAAAACCCCTGGGGGGATTGCCGGGCGGGGGTTTCCCCTGTGGGGGGAGGAAAGGGTTCCCCCTTATGGACTGAGGGTTTGGCCCCGGCCCGCACCGTTCCCGGGAAGGGAAAAACCCCTGGGGCGGTTTTTGGGGAAAAAACAGGGGTTTGGGGGTTTGGGGGAAAGTCGCGGGCCTTATTTTGGGGGGGGGGGGGGCCCCCCGCGAAAAATGGCCCCAAAAAGGGGCCCTTTAAAAGGGGACTTGGCAAATTGGCCCGCCCTACCCCAGGCCCGTTTTTTCGGGAAGGCCCCCAACCTTGTGGGCCCCGTTTTTTACTCTTAGGGGGAATTCATTTTTTGGTTTGGCTTTGGAATTCCCGCTTCCAAAGGGGAAGGGGGGGGTTGGAGGGCGTGGCCAAAGGGGGCGCAGCCCCCCCGGTTCTCTAAAAGGCTTGCCCCTTTGAAAATTAGCCCCCCGGAAAAATTCCTTGGGCTCGGCTTCCAGGAGCTTTGGGGGGTATCGCCCCGGGTTTAAAAAAGGGGAAAAAAGAACAGGGGAAATAAAACGGAAAAAATTGATAAAACAAAAAAAAAAAGGGGGGGGGGCCCCCCATTAACGTTTTTTTGATGATCCAAGTGGACGGGAGTACCCCCCCTTTTAAATTTTGATTTTTAGTCTGTGGAAACCCTATTGGGGAACCCCCCTTGCCTTTTTGGCTCAGGCCCTTTTGAGGGGGGCATGTTATTTGTCAGTTGTCAGGTCTACGGGTTTGAAAAAATGTCTTTCCCCACTGCTTCATGCCCGGGGAAACAGTTGCTGCAAAATCGCTGGTCGGGGGGAAATTGGGAAGGGGGAAACTAATCTCACGGCCCTTGAGCCCAAAGGGGGGGGCTGAAAACCTACAACCCCTTAACCCCTGCATCTCTTGAATCTCTTTCCCCCTTCTCTACCATTGCTCCTTTACTGACCCAGATGCAGCCCCCCAAAATTCTACAACCCCAAAAATTCACCCCCAAATTTGATGCTGTCACCCCCCTAACACAACAGAACCCCCCCAAAAAAAAAAAAAAATAAAAAAAAAAAACCCAAAACCCTGGCACACGGGACTCCCCCAAAACGGCTGAGGCGGCTTTTAGAGTTGCTGAACCCCACTGGAAGAAAACTCGCCCCCACTGCTGATTTCCCCCTTAAAACAAACAATAACGGGCTACATTTAAACCCTTGCCTCGCATAAAGCCAAACGGGGGACAAATTTCCCACCAACTAAAAATTTAACCTCCCTGTCTCAAAAAACCCCAGACAAACTTTTTAAAAATTTTAAACCGGCTCCCCTCCGCCCACCTGCAACCCCCTCCCCCTTTCTCCCCCTTTCCCCAAGTTTGACTTCCCCCAACTCATTCCCAAATCTAGACCCAACCCCATCAGACAAAGCTTCACCCCACAGTCCCCTCTGTCTATCCCCTATTCCGGGCAGTGTCGCACTTCCCCCTTTACACCTCCCCTCATCCTATTCCCCTATCTTTTTCTCTATTTGTCCTCATGAAAAAAGCTCCCCTTTAATGTCCCAAATCCAACCTCACCCCCTTTGTTGGTTTTTTGGGACCCACTCCCTTTCCCACCTAAATCCCTGCCTTATTTGTGTTACCCACCCAAAGCCCCCCCCAATCTTTTTCCAATCTATCGCTAACCTCGGGCCCCTTTTTTTTTCCTCTCCGTCCCCCTTTAAAAAAACATGCGACCCATCCCCCACCCATCCTCAAAAAAACCCAAATCTTTTAAACCCCTCTTGTCTGTTTAAAATATCGCCCCACTTTACTGCTTCCATTCGCCCCTAAAATCCTAGAGCAACAAAGTCTATCTTCAACTTTCCCCCATCTCTCCACCAAAATCTCTCCTTGACCCGCTCCAATCAGGCTTCCGAAACCCCACCACTTACAGAAACCGGGCCCCAACCAAAGTCACAAACGGGCCCAGCAAAATGCCAAAACCCCCAGCCACTACTCTGGGCTTTTCCCCCTTAGAAACCCCCTTTCCCCTGCCCTTTTACACTGTCGACCACTCAATCCCCATAAAAAATCCTCTTTCCCCAATCGGCTTTAAGGACTTGGCCCTTTCCCCCTTTTTTTTTTTTTTTTGGTTTTCCTCCTACTCACCGATCGGACATTCAAACGTTTTCTCACTTTACGCACCACCCCCTCCTCTTGCCCCCCTCTCTGGGTTGGGTTTCCCCCGGGGGGGCGTTTCCCGGGCCCACTACTCTTTTTTATCTTTCACTATTGGTTTGGGGTAAAAATTTTGCAAAGCATGGCTTTCATTTTCCACCTGGGAAATTTACGACAAAAAAAACCCAACTCTAAAATCTCCGGCCCAAAATATGCTTCTTTTCTTTTCCCGGATCCTGACTGTCTGTGTCCAAAATTTTCCCTATTCTTCTCCCCCCATCTCCTTTAAAAACTAAAAGTGAAGAAAAATGAATTTTATCATCTTTCCCCCCGTCCCACTCCATCCCCCCACCCTGATCCCCTCTATCAAGTCAATGGATTCACCCCTCACCAGGGTCCACAAGTCCGCTGCCTTGGGATAACCCTTGACTCCAATTTTGTCCCTTTAAGCCCCACATCCAAAAACCCTCACCTCCGCCTGCCGCCTCCCCCTTTAAAAAAAATCTCTCGCATCCGTTCATTTCCCTTTAAATTTCGAAAGCCCAAAAAAGCTTTCCATGCCCTCATCATCTTTACGCCTTGGCTACTCAAAAACCTTCTCTGCGGGTCCCCGCTTGCCCCCCCTCGCTCCCCTCCCAAACCCCTCCTTAACTTTTTCTGCCCGTCTTATCCAAACCCCTTTTCCTTGCTACTCCCCTGCCTCTCCCCCCCTGTCAAAAAACCCCTTCCCCTGGTTCCCCCTTGCCAAAGGGGAAACCAGTTTTTAAGTTGAATTAAACCTTTTACCTACAAGGTCTTTCCAAACCTTTTCCCCCCCCATCATATCTGCCTTTGTTTCCAGATATCTCCCCTCACGCAACCCCCTCCTCAAAAAGAACCTTTTTTTTTTTTTTTCCCGCCTCCCCCTGCAACTCCTCACATAAAACCCTCCCAAAAATTTTCCCGTGCCCTTCCCCCTTACTCTTTAAATCATGCCCCAAAAACCTTTAGGGCTCTTTCCCCCCCTTCAACCCGCCTCAAAAAAACAAACCTTTAAAAACCCCTCTCTTCAGGATTGCCTATAACCAAAAAATGACCCTAATGTTTACTACACTATCCGAAAACATGTCTGCCCCTCACCTTCTGTCTTTTCCACCTTCCTTGTAGACTGTGCCCTCACGGGCAGGGACCCCTCTCCTTCTGTACCAATGGTTAGTTAGTAATTTGTCCCTTTGACTTTTTTGACCTATATTATGTTTTGAAAACCTGAATGTACAAGGCTCTGGAACCAAAGGGGGGCTTTAAAAAAAAATAATAAAAATAATTTTAAAATAGAGGGGAGGAGGAAGGGGCATTGGAGCAAAGCAAGGGGTTTTGGCGGGAAATTAGGGCGACATGTATTGGGAAATTTGAATGCGTACTTTTTTTTTTCTTGGCGCCGACACACAGATTTTTGGCGCATTACATAGAGCTTTTAAGGGGCCAAACTTTGTTTTGGCTAGAGTTGGGAATGCGCCAAAAAATTTTGGGGGACTTTTGCCTTGCAAAGCCCCCCAAAAAAACTTGTATTTTTTCCCCTCTTTTTAAAATCTATTTAGATCTGGAGTGTCGGCGGGGCCCAAGGGGAAAAAAAAAATTCGAATTTAATTTTCATGTCGCCCTTAGTGTTTTTTTATTCAGGGTTGGGCAGGAGAGGAGCAGGGGCAGTCGGAGGATTAGGAAGGGTGATCCAGACACACCCGTTGCAATATACCCGTGGGGACAGGTAGTTGTTTCAGAGAGGTGGTGGAGCCTTTACTGCCTTTTAAATTTGGGGGGTGTGTACTGGGAGCTTTCTGTGTTGCCCGCAAACCCGGGATGGACCAAACCCATTGGGGGACAAAATTTCTCCAAAGGGCCCCGGGATTTGGGGACGCTACATGTTGATGCAGGGCTGTGAGATGGAGGGGAGGGAGTCCCTCAGAGTCACTTGCGCAGTTGGGGCCCCCTGCAAAGTGATTTGCCTGGCTGTGCCAGTTAAAATTTTCCCATAGGGGGGATGGGCTTCTGTTTTTCCCCCCCTCTTGGACCCATCCCCCAAAGGGGGGATTTTTTCACGTGCCAAAACGGAGGAAAACTCAAATACTATAGAGACTCCTTTGTAGTCGTTTTGGGGGGGGGGCGGCCCCTATCTTTCACCTTTGGGCCAAACCTCTAAGGGAGGTCTGATTGGGTGGTTTCATCAGCGCTATGTACCACTGCCCGGCTGCTTTTTGGGGGTTTGGGGGTTTTGGGGTTAGGGGGCAGATAGCTCCAAACAGCAGGGAACCTTTGGGCTTGAGTTTTTTTTGATGGAGCCCTTTTTTCAACCCCCCCAGTGATTTAGGTTTCCCCCCAGCAGCGCACCGGGGGCAGACCCCGAAACCCCGGATTCTTTTGGTTAAACCCGCCTCAGTTTCTATTTGGGGTGTTTCCCTTTGCCCGATGCCCATATGTATTTTTCCAAAACTGTCCCTTTAACAAACCCCCCAAATTTTTTCCGTGGGTGGTATTGACACCCCCCTCCCCCAAATCTTCCTGGGTTAAATTTTGTAGCCTTCTGATGCTGCCCGCAAACCACTCAGGTTTTCCTCATGCTGCCCGCCAATGAGCAGTCCCCTTTAGGGCGAACCCCTCTGTTTGGTTTTTTTTAAAGCTGTTTCCACCCTCCAAACCCCTCTATGACATTGCCACTTTGTTTAGTTCTCCCCCTTTTTTTTAAAATGTCCTACAAAGGTTTGTGTTGAGCGATTGCGTTTGGGTATCGAGAAACGAGCGGGTAGTCGATAGGCGGCCCCTTTCGATAAAGGGTTTTTCCCATAGTGGGGGCTTTGATTAGAAGGGGATTACCCTTAAAGTCCTTTAATGGGGGGTAAAAAAAAAAAAAAAAACAAAAAACACTTCATTATTAAAAACCCAAAAAAAGGCGGGGGAAGCTGAAATTTTAAAATCCACAAAAGTCAAAAAGGCCGTTGTGTACATCTTAGGCAACACACTTAGGTTATAAAAATCACAGAAAAAAAATAAAAGACCATTCACTTTTTCCCTGTTTTTTTTTTTTTTTTTTTTTTTTGTTTTTTTTTTTTTTTTTTTTTTTTTTTTAAAAAAACACCCCCCCCCCAGCCTGGGCCCCTTTAAAACCCGCATCACCCACAAATTAAAAAATGCCCGAAGGCAGTATGATTTTTAAACCATCATGTTACTTGAAGGACATTAAATTCCCGTCTGGAACGCAGATGGCCCCAAACCTGCATGACCCCCGGTTTAAAAGTTCGCGCAAAAGGGTCTTTCAACCCCCCATTTTGTTTCACTGGACATTGACTTTATTGTCCCTGTCCCGCAAAATGACCAAAAAAACCTGTTGCCCCCAAAAGATTAAAAAGTGCGGGAAAAAGGGTCTGTTATGTCTGTATTGTTATTTTTTTCTATAATACACGGTATTTTTTGCCCCTTTTTAATTTTCCCCCTGTGGTGATTTTAAAATTTGTGTTTTAAATTTTTCGTGGAAGTGCGTCAATGAACAAGGGGTGTGAAAAAAGTCAAAAAACACGAAAACTGTTATTTTTTCGTATGATAACGGATTTTTTGCACCTTTAAATTTAAAACCTGTGGTGATATAAAATTGTTTTTTAAGTTTTTCGTGGATGCTGCGTCAATGAACAAACCTGGGTGTGAAAAAAGTCAAAAAAAAACGTAACTTTTATGTTTTGGTTAAAAAAACGGTATTTTTTGCACCTTTAAATTCCCCTGTGGGGAATTTTTAAAATTGCGTTTTAAGATTTATTAGATGTGCGTCAAAAACAATGCTGGGTGCGCAAAAGTAAAAAAAAAACACGAAAACTGTTTTTTTTTGGGTTAATAAACGATTTTTTTGACTTTCAATTCACCTGTGGTTAATATAGAATTGCTGATTTAAGATTTACGTAGATGCTGCATCAATGAAACAATGCTGGGTGTGCAAAAGTCAAAAAACCGTAACTGTTATGTTTTGATAAAAATAAAACGGTATTTTTTGCACCTTTCAATTAACCTGTGGTGAAATATAGAATTGCTGTTTTAAGATTTACGTAGATGCTGCGTCAATGAACAATGCTGGGTGCGCAAAAGTCAAAAAACACGTAACTGTTATGTTTTGGTATAATAAACAATATTTTTTGCACCTTTCAATTCACCTGTGGTGAATATAGAATTGCTGTTTTAAGATTTACGTAGATGCTGCGTCAATGAACAATGCTGGGTGGGGCAAAAGTCAAAAAAAAAACGTAACTGTGATGTTTTCGTACGATACACGGTATTTTTTGGCAACAAACAACCTGTGCTGACTACAAGATTGCTGTATTGTAATTTAACTGCAAGGTGGATATATCAACAGTCACAGGTGTAATGGGGTAAAATTGAAAATGAACACCTATCTGAAATGTATACTGAAAATTTAAAAGTGGAGTTTTGCAGCTAACAAAGGGGACCTGCAGTTACTGCAATGATGGGGTATCCAATATAAGTTCAGGCTGCCCAATATCCAGGAAATATTTCAATAGCAAACTATTAATAATAAAGAGATTCCACTACAATGTCTACACTAAGTCGTGGGTAACTTTATCCAGTGTTCTTTATAGATAGAGCTGGTCTGTGTTCGCCCGCGGGGCCCCCCCCCCCCCCCCCGCTCCCACCGCCGGGAATTTACAGTGGTAGATGCTGCTTTAAAATACTTAGCTAACTACATAAAATCTTCAATCTATAATCTAACTAAATTGGGGAAAGGGTCACAGCTAATAGTAAAGGTTTCTCTGTGCAGAAATAGACTAATTTCGCTGAGCTGTTTGGCCACAGGCAGAGCGGGAGGTCCTATCCCTATGAGATGCTGAGAGACACTGAGGCTGGAAAAAGGAAAAAGCTGTTCTATGTAAAAACGAGGTCATGTGATTTTTCCAGCCAATCGCAACCATACACATCCCAGTCATGACGTCGCACACACATCTCACCCTGCTCTATTCTGTAATCTGATTTGCTGGCCGCCAAAATTACAGGAAGCGCCGAAAAAGGCGCGATCTTAATAGAGGATGCTCAGATTTTAACCTTAATTATCGCATGATCTGGAAATTTCGATCACCATAAAAACTTTGCCGATTTCAACTTTGTCGATAAAAAGAGCTCAACACTAGTCACAAGGAATAAAAGGGACAAATACAACCGATTGTGTTTTTGGAGAAGCTGTAAGACTAGTATGATATGGTCCTTTGTTTGCATCAGGATTGTCAGGTAAGTAGGAAGCCAAAAGCAGGAGTGGATACAAAACACAGAACACATGCAAATATTCCATTTAGTTATTTTTGGGTTCAACTCCTGTTTCTTTTTTTCTTTAGCAATGATGGATTATTGACCAACTGAAAGCGGACAGTGAAGGATCAAAGGAATGGCAAAATGATTGACATCAATGCAAAATTACTGATGACATCCTTTCCACTCTTTTGGGGGAGGCTCTACATGTATCAGCATTTAACAGAATCACCACAATAAATGAAAAAAATAGCTGTTTGACACAAATAGCAATATCCCAAGAGACTGGATTTGAGATGTATGTACGGCCTGAAATACAGAAACACTGGATTTGACACAGAATTCTCCACAAAAAGTGAAAAAATTAACTCTTGGCCACAGATTAGAATACCCCCACTGGTCTGAAGTTGATGGATTTCAGGCATGTATGTGGTAGAAATACACACAACCTGTATTTCACTATAAATTAACCCATAAAACTAGAGTAGTAATTAACCCTTGGATATGATATTGCCTACAGAAAAATAAAAGCAGTTGAAATTGAGGGATATTTGGGGTAATTTAATATGCACACCCTGTATTTCACTCCAAATTAACCCACAAAACAAGATGAGAAATTAACCCTTGGATATAAAATAGCCTTCAGAAAAAAAAAACAGATGAAATTGAGGCACATATGGGGCAGAAAAACACCCACCCTGGAATTTAGGGAGAATACCCCACAAACTAAAACAAAATGATAACGCTGGTAGCGTGAAATGTGTGCAACTGACAACTACTTGTGAAGCTCTATGGCCCCAGTCGCTGATAAAAGCAGTTTATTTATTAATGTTTTATATAGAGCAGCAGATACAGAATGCTGGTTGAGATAGAGGTGTGCAACTGACACAGACTTCTGGTAGTCTCCCCCCCAGTCGCTGATAAAAGCAGCAACTGACACAGACTTCTGGTAGTCTCCCCCACTCCCCAGTCGCTGATAAAAGCAGTTTGTTTTATAATGATTTCTATAGAGCAGCTGCTGGATGCTTATGCCAGGACAGACTGTGAGAAGTGTGAGAATTTAAGCTGGCGTCCGTATTTATAGGGCTGTGACGTCACAGAAGCCCACTGGTAGCTGATTGGCTTCATGTCTCACATGTCATTGAGGGTGTTCCTTTCTTCCTACCACTGTTCTCTGCCCCATGTCACGCCATGTACTCGAGGCCATTTTACCAATAAAAAAGACACTTCGTTCTTCAAATCACCCTAAACTTTGTGCAGAACTGAAGTTTTCCTGAAATTCGAAACGAATTCCATTTCATTAGAATCGATTCGCCCATCTCTGTCACGGACCCTAATGGGGCCATCCAGCTCTCTCCCCATGATTCCAGCTCAAGATATGAATTTGCTACCTCTCTGCTGACATCACATTTATTATTCCATCCATCTGGACCACCCAGGACTGCATGTCACTCATCAGTAAACAAAACACTTTCAAAATTAGTCTTCATGCATGTCTGGACCCACTGAAATAATTTCTGCTTGTGATCATTAGTAACGGGTAGCCAGATAGTAGGCTTATGGACAACTGAAAGCCTATGGAGGTTGCTACACCTTGAGGTTCTTGGTTCTCCAGAGGCACCAACAGTTTCAAATACCCGTTTGCAATGGTTTTTGACCAGCTACTCTATTAATCCAACAAATTTGTCTGGCAGAAACCTTTCTTGTTGTGCCTTTATCTGCACAAACCTATCTGTGCTCAGAATCTGTCACAAATCTCTTGACAGTACGATGATCACATTTAAATTTTCATGAAATATCTAATGCTTTCTTACTTTGTACAAGACATAGCACTTTTTGATGCTTCTTGGTGGCAGAGCAATCTTTTTTTCTTTGCCATATTGCTAGAAACCTGTGGCCTTCTTACAGGGATTGTCCACTTTATAATGTCTTCATTTATTATGTATGTAACAGGAAATAATACAATTTTCTAAAATACATGTATTAGAAATGTTGCTCCTATACCTCTTCTGCACCAGTGTAATCGCCCCCTATCTAGAGAAAAAAAATGGTACAGCCCACATTTCTGTCCATAGAAACAGCTCCCATGGAGTACATGTATGGACAAAACAGTCATGTGATCCTCCACACACATAATGTGACCCCTGGTTATGAAGGAGAAGGACTACCTCAAGCAAGATCTTATCATGTCTGTCAGTTTCTGTGGAAAAAAAAAAACATCCCATATGCTTCTCTTGCCTCATCTCTCTGCTTTTCTTCTTGTAGTTCACTTTATTAACAATATGAGAGATAGCAGCTATACAAATAACTACACACAGTGAAGAAGTTGCTGGAATAACCATACAAATAATAATTATATATTATATAATTTAATTAATCCACCATTATTCCTATTCAGTTAGCCCATAGATGTCATGTAATCTTGCTGCTAGCTGACTGCCAGTAGGTCACATGACTGACCCCATATTTAGTTCATAGAGTTACTCCATCGAAGACGCTACTATGGACAGAAATGTGGACTGTACCATGTTTTTTTTATTTCTAGATAGGGGCCTGCTGCAATTTTTAGGATCTCCATAATAAATAAAAACAATATGAAGTGGACAACAATTTTAAGTAGGCTTCCTTTCATTGGGCACAGTAGATAAACTATGTATCACAGGTGTTTGGGATTGATTTCAATGATCCAAAGAGCCCTGAGGGAGCTTTCACACAGCGCTGTTTTGGTGCAGTTTTAACCGCGCTACAATTAAACTGCCTTTATTACCAGCAGGCTTCTTTCAGTTGTTTAAATTGTTCAGAAATATGTTTCAAATAAGTAATCAATTACTCTGTTTGAAGTCTTGTGAATTACAAACATACTAATTGATTACTCACTTTCCAAACAATTTAGATAACTGAAAGAAGCTTGCTGGTAATAAAGGCAGTTTAATTGTAGCGCTGTTGGGACTCAGCAGACCCAGATAAGCTCTGCAGTGCATGTAAGGGGGAGGTAGCTACCCTTATCCTGTATTTACCCAATACACAGTGCTGTCCCCATATTATCCCCTTTATAAAATAGTCATAACATAAAATGGACACAATTATTTTTTTTTTTTTTTATATTTTAGTGGCACTTTGTGTTATTAAAAAAAAACACAGGCCCTTATTTTCTTTCTATACTACAAAGATAAAAATACTCAAACAATGATACAAAAAAGTCCTATGTGTATATATCACAGAAAAGAAAGATTTGTGTAAAAACACACATGAAAAAGTATAATTTTACCAAAATAACAAAACATTGTAAATGTTTATGGATTTGAATAAAAAAAAAACATCCTGATACTGGAAAACATTTTAGTGGAATCATTTTTAGATTTTCTTTTGTAGCTAGTTATCAAATGAACAGTTTTGCTTTGTATTTTTTAGATGTCTTGCGACTTCTCTCCTTCCGTCACTTTCTGCATTGCTATTCACTCACCTTCCTTTTATCAATTTGATAATAAAGGCAGGCAAATATTTGATGTTTGATGAAGTGTTTTGACCTTTCAACTAATACATTTAAATTAAACTTTGAAGAGCAGCTCTTGCTTGAAAAGGTGAGGATAGATATTATTTGTAGTCACAAGATATTTACATATGTGAGTTCAGAAATAAAAATTCCATATAAAAATACATTTTATGGCTGTATAACTATGTCAATAAGGCAAGTATACCATGTGTACTCAAATGTGTATTTTTAACCCTATGTAAAACATTATTCAGTGCTAAGATTGAGCAAAATAAAGAAAAAGGCTCTTATATTTTCTATCTTTCCTTTACATTTCAGGTGTACTTCCAATGATAACAAGAGCCATATTTACTGCCCAAACTTTAATGTCAGATTTATGTCAGGGCATAGCTATAGGGGGTGAAGAGGTAACAGTCGCTACCGAGCAGCCTGTTGGGGCCCAAAAGCCCTCCTTCCATATAGGAAGACATCAGTATTATAATTAGCACATAATAGTTGGGGGGCCCGATTTAACTATTTCCATTGGGGCCCAAGAGCTTCAAGTTACGCATCTAGATTCATGTTAGGGCTGTTTCTAGAAAATTAAGCTAACTGGGCAAACATTCAATCGGTGTCTCTGTATCTGTGCATATTAACAATTTTAACTAAAACATGTTTAAATGTTTAGTAATTATAACAGTAACATACAGTAAATATGTCTGGTTTGGTAAAGGCCCAATACAATGATAGGTCAACACATATCATTATCCTTTTTTGACTTATTTTCATTTGTGCATATATACTTCATTGCACTTGAAAACATAATAGGAAAAAGTAACTAGTGGTATACTCCAGTTTCAAGCTGCCGAAATTTCAGTCCAGTGCATGTGATCCCTTTCTGGCTAACAGGGAGACGGCAGTAAAGGCTGCTTTTCTGGTTATTGGTCTAAAGTAGTTGAGGGCTTAATCTTTGTTTTCATGAAGGGCTTATAGCAAATGTTCTTGGTGTTCAAGGGTAGTGGAAGGGTTAATAGCTTTTTCCCTGCTGATCTAGTGTAGTAGAAGAGTTAATCTCTGTTTTTATCATGGTCTACAAGATGGGGTAATGAATGCCAGTTTTTCTGATTGTTTAATGTAGTACAAAGATACCTAGACTATTTGCCTTGTGGTCTGTGATAGTGTTAGCATTAATCCCTGCTTCCTTAATTGTCTAGATTAGTGCAGCGAATACTGGCTGCTTCTCTGGTGGGCTAAGGTAGTAAAGGCGTTAATGTCTGTCTTTCTGGTGGCCTAGAGTAAAGTTTAACCAGTCCCTAACGCTCTCATTTCCTCTCCTCCCTGACTGTGTTCACCTTTATTTTCTTTAGTAGTGTGGCAGGGCGACCTCATATAGTCGCATCTTTCTGCCACTAGGTAGAGCAAAGCAGGATACCTGCAAACAACACGTAACCAAGGTTTCCTGGCTTTGGTGGGGTAGATGCCATCCATGTACAGTATGTTGTCAGCCACAGTAAGCGGTTGACTGCTGTTTATAGCTAATGAGTCTTTTTCAGCCTTTCCTGGGTTGGCTCTTATCGGTAGTGGGCAGCGTGTTGGGTGGTTGTCTACTTCCCATGTTCCAGGACAAGCTTTGTGCAGGTCCCTGGAGGCCTATTAAAAGTCTAGTACTCCAGGTGATCTGGGGACATGGTTAGCTGCCAGAAACTGGAGCTGCATAAGAGCTGAGAAGAGGCTCTTAACGCCAGGCTTGAGAGAAGCTGGAAGCAATGGAGGTTGGTGTGAGTAATGTGGTTGTGGTGCTCGGGAAAAGGCTTTGACCACTAGTAGAGAGGGTCTCTGTCTATGTATAACTAGTTGGTGGCCAGACGGCTGAGGTTTGTTTTGTTTCTGTTTACTTTGCTGTCATATGCCTCACCAATAGAGCTGGCTGAGGCCAGTTTAAAATACAGCCCGGTGAGACTGTCCAAAATGGATGCTGGACAAATATGAGTCTCACAGTACATGTGGGTTTGAACTCTATAATGCTTTCTTAGTTAGTCTACTAATTTTTCCATTTTTTCCATGATACAAAAGTGTTTATTTGTATGTAATGTTTACATTAGATTTTGTTTTATTAATAATGTGAGGGAAAATGTCAAAAAGCATGTTTTTTTTTTTACGTTTTATTATCAGGGGTGCCTTTTAAATATTAATCTATTCCAGATCCTTGGACTTATACCCCCCAAAAAAAAATTTCCATATGAAATAAAGGGAAAATAATTAACCTGTTCTTATAATAACAACAATAGAATTATTGTGTATCATCCACAAAACTCTCACGTTCTCAAAGGGCAGCGGGTTGAAATTTTGCAGTACGGGAAAAATGAGCTGTAGGGCCGTAAGGTGACTGTTTTTAAAGTAGAGCTAGATCAACGTGACTCTGCAGGGGTTTTTAAGATGGCGGGTCTGCCAGAAGGTAAGTCAGAGAGGTTGCCATAGCGGGGTGCATGAGCTGTAGTCAGCCGCAAGGAGACTGTGTTTTAGTAGAGCCACATCAACGTCACTCTGCAGAGGTCTGAAGATGGCGGGTCTGCCACAAATAAGTCAAGGGGTTTTAACCCCCAGTCCCAAACCATTCATACCACGTTGTAACTTGAAAGAGCAGTCAGGTGCTGTCTATTTCCCCAATAGCGGACAGGAGATGAAGAAGGGGGGTGAGATGCGGGGCAGCAGAGCTAAAGAGGGGACGGCCTTGTGGGGGCCAATGTGCTTGAAAATAGAAACTGCATGGAGTGTCTTTGTGCTGCCCCAAAAAAACGCCACCTCCGCGGGAACAGAAGGCTAAATCCTTCATGCTCACTTGAGATAACCAGCTGAAAGTTGTGCCGAGCATCTCTGTTATGCGTCCTCAGCCATACAGGTACAGACCACTTTGAGTCTTGTTACAAACAAATGTTGTATACTGAACAAAATTGTTTGAGTTCAAACAGAACTTATACCAAGTTGGACCTGTACCAAAGCAGACTTCCCAGAAATACAGATTTATGGGGCTGGCTGTGCTTAGCTGCAGGGATCAACAGGGTGCAGCGCTGATTCGCAAAACCCCACTCTGATACACTGCTGCTGACGCCGTGAGTGACAGATCCCCGCCCCTCCTGAAGGGGGGCCCTTGCACCCGCCAATGGGGACCGGTGGCCGCTCCAAACACTACAGGGGCGGTACCGGAAACCCATTTAAACTCCCTGAAGGCTGGTGCAGCACCTGTGTATTTCCCGGCTACCTTGTTTACTTGTTCTTTTTTTGTTTTTTGCATCCGTATATGACCTCGGGTTTTTCTCCCCGAACCCGGATTTTCTTGATTTTGTACCCCGCTCCCCTTGTGTGGGACCTTGCTTTTTTACGTTTATCCCCCCTGGTTCATTTGCGGCTTTGGGGGTTCCCTTTTTTAAGACCCCCACTGTTGAATATTTTTTTCCCACGTTCCCCCCACTTTAGCAGAGCGGGCCCCTCGCCCAGTTGCCCTCTGCCCCCTAGGGCAGCCGTCAATGGGGAGGGGCAGTGGGCTGGGTTCCCGTTGGGCTCACTGCACCTCCCCGCTGACATTATCACAGGCCGAAAAACCCTTACTGCCTGCCCATATGGACCCATGAAGCTCTGTTAGAGCAAAGGGG
>JAODAL010066180.1:0-17888 GCA_025379985.1 Phyllomedusa bahiana | reverse complement strand
TCTTACTGAGTCATGACCTGCATTACCACAACTACATATATTTGGCATCAAGAGATACTGCATGCCCTTGGATGGTGATAGTAATTTTTCATTTACTATTATTCAGGTGTTAGTTTTGATTGTTGATATTGCTTCATAGGATCTTGTTTATTGATATTTTTATTCTGATATTTTATGAGTATATTTAAAAACAATGAACTTTTCTGTTGGAGACTGTGGTGACAGTCGGGGTGCAGTTGGAGTGCAGCATGCTACCAAATGAGTATGCAAAGGCATAGTCCATGGGCAGGCAATAAGGTCAGGGCAGAAGGTAGGTAAACGTGGTCAGGCCACTTGCAGGAGGTCTGGGAAGGCAGCAGGTAGAGAATAGTTGAGGTCACAAGTAAGAATCAAAGTCCAGATAGCATAAACATAAGCAAGTAGACTCAAAAAACCACACCAATACAATGGTCTGGGTAGCTGGAGGAAGTGACTTAAATAAGCAGAATAGGAATCATGGAATGCATCGTGACAGCTAGAACGATTATTTTCCATATGCATTATATTTTCCTAAAGGCAAGAAAATGCAGGTCATTCTTGGATTTTATTGTCAATAGATCAACTATGGTCACAATAAATTAATGAATTTGTTTGTTAGTATTTAAACTATAGGATAACAATATAGGATGTATGTAATCATAATTATATTTAATTTATTACATACTCTAAGAATGTTCTTGTAAACTCCCATTACAACCCAAATTAATTATGTCTTGGCAATCATCACTGGCACAGAACCACATGTAGTGATTACATAATTCTCATTGAGCTTGCAATGGTTTGATAAAGTAGTTAAACTTTTTGTCAGCAAGAACATCAAATCATCTTGACAGTGTGGATTGTAAAACACAGAATCATTCAATATGTTCCCTAAATAATTGCAAATACTGAGCCGCAGTGATTAAAATGGTTATTTAAATAATTACCTTATATTACTAATTGCAAATTGATCAGTTAATTGAAAAATCTTTAATAACATTAGCCAACATTCACTTCACAATCTATTTCTGTGTAATGATCTTAAAGTAAAAAGGAATTCAGCTGTAGAAGGTTTTTGTCTAGGTTCATTTGTTACTTTTCTAGTGGAAATATGTCTCATTTGCCATAATCCGAAGCTTTGTTACACTGCCGGTAAATTGTTAAACCACTTGACTTGTAATCCAGATTTGTTATGATAATTTACCAACAATAAAATCTTTACAATTATAGTTATTGAGGGGTTGAAGGGATGGAGGAGGGGGGGGGGGGTCACGATTTGTAAATCATTTCAATAGGCATTTCTTTTGTTTTATGTGTACTCACTATTACTGATTTGCATCATTACAATCAAAGTTATGCTCAAAAGGGTTGGTTGGAAATAAAACAAAATAGATACAATCAAAGAAGGCCTAAATGTGTTTTGGAAAATTTTCGTGTTTCAAAGACAAGAAATTACATTTTTGAAAACCGCTAGGTAAACGGTCGTTAAGGCTCGAAGCGATTTGGGAGTAACTTAAAGGGATTTTCCAACAAACATTGTTTTCTAGTAACTAAGGGAGATGTGCATGCATCTTCATGTGCTGGAAAGCAAGCATTATCCTTTTGGTTCTACCTACATCTAGTTATTTGACATTTATAGGGGACCTGTCACACTGACCTGCAGACAGGAAGAACTATAAATGTTTAGTTTTTAGTATGAATTATAATTTATGAATTCAAATTCTTGCTCTTTTTGGGTTAAAGAGTCCAGTAGACGTTTCTACTCAGTGATTGATAGCTATCTCTGAATGTATGCTTGTACAGGGAGGCTCCTGCAAAAACCCAGGATAAAACCCTTTCCTCACAGTAATGGGTACCCTTTGTTTTAGAACTATATTTGTACACGCCCCTGTAATATAAAAATATTGTAGAAAAAATTGAAACAAGAATTTGCGCACATTTTCAGATACATGTCTTTTTTAAACCAAAACGTGGACCCCCAAAAATAAAAACACACAAAAGTGATACAAATGCATTTTTTTACATTCTACCCCAAAAAGCTTTTTTCTTTTTAGTTTCTTAGTATTTTTATAGGGGTGGGGGTAAATTGGTCCCAAATTAAAAACAAAACTTGTTCTGAAAGAAAACAAGCCCCCCATACATTTATGTAAATGGAAAAATAAGAAAAGTTATGGCTCTTGAAAGACAAGAAGAAAAAAATAAACACAATCACTATGGCTTTAAGAGGCTATAATTATCCAGCTAATCTACACAGACAATTACTTTAAAGAGGTTATACCCTTTAAAATGTAATTGATGAGGCTTTTTAAATTTTTCATTACTAACAGAATTTCCCGGGATCTAAAATAAAGATTTGGGGGGGTTTTATAATTTTGACCAAAATTGGGATTTTTTAGGGAAAATGCAAAGGATATCTTCCACATCCTCTTTTAATTCTAGATTATTTTAAGACTAGAAGAGGACACCTCATTTTACTACTGGATCACCCAAGTGTCAAATAACATAAAAACAAAAAAAAAACCCATAACTGGTTCAAAGTAATTTTTTTGACTGAATTTTTTTCCCGGCTCTTGGTTCCCTTTTTTTTATTCTGATATTTTTAGATACAGTTTTCTTTCCAGTTTATACACCGGGAAAAAGACAGTAGTGTCTTCCATTACTGGTAAAGAGTTAAATATTTCTTACTATAACAGCAAAGGAGTCATGCACCTTTGTACTGCAAACACAATACAATATCATTTGGGACTCTATAGATACTTAAAAAAAGGTCAAAAGGGCAAAGAATTTTTTTGGGGGCACTTTTTCCGCTAATATGAAAAAAATAATTTAAAAAAAAATTTTAGGGTTTTTATTTTCATTTTTTTATCAAAACTGTAAATTTCCCCCCCTACTGCCGCAAGGTGACCCCAAAATTTACTGGGGAAAACCCAAAGCTACATCTACCTATGCTAAAATTTCCCCTATTAAAGTAATGCCCGTTCCCTAAAATTCTTTTGTCCTCTTTGCCTTTTTTTAAATGTCCCATAGAGTGCTACTAAATTTTTATTGTTTGCAAACTTTTGACTGCCCCAAAAATGTGCAACCTTTTATGTTTATTTTCAAAAAGGATGGGGCCCAACTAAAATTTTTTTTTTTGAATGCACCTTTGCACTCACAAATCCCTCATTAACTACATTGGTAACATTTTTTTTCAGTTTTTTAGAAAAGACCAAGTCCCCGTCAGGGGTTTTAAACAAAAAAACTAGTCAGGTCAGCAATGGTCGGGGGAAGCAGTACAGAATAACTAAAGCAGAGGAATAGTCAGTAAGTATAGCCAAAGTCAGGTAACAGGTAAAGCAGGAAAGAGTAACAGGCTAGCTTACAGGCAAAAAAGGTAAACAGTATAGCAGGCAAGGAGAAATGGCACAGGAACCCTTTTATAACAGACCAGAGAACAGAGGTGATAGGTGGGAACAACAAAGAACCAGGCTGAAATACAAGGCTGTCAATTGAAAGACTTGCTAGGAAATAAGTTAACTACCCAAGTGCTGGAGGACACTAACTATGGGCGTGGCCAGGAATCGATTACCAGACTTCTTTGCCCATTTGATTGTAAAGACATGCAGTAGTGGTCCTTTATTCTACTTATTATTTTACTTGCACATACCATACAGCTGGGCAATCATTATCGGCATTGGATCTGAGTGAATTGCCCCATGGTGGCGTTCTTCACTATTACTCCATATGGCACTTTATTGTACATTTTTCTACTACCCATCATACATTATTGATGTTGCTATTGACTCTATACATATATGACTACCATTTTAATCCCCAAATGAAATCTTCTTGTGCTGGGTAAAAAGCGTTGGGACTCATTTGTGTGGAATTGTTTATAGCTACAGTTAAGTCTTTCTCTGGTGCTTTGTTCTTTGGTGCAGAGTATAGAGATTTGCATTTATTTTTAAGAAAATTAAAACATTTGGTGGGTTTCCATTTGACATCAGAGGCATAACTTAGATCTTCTGGGCCTCAAAGCAAAATGATCATTGGACCTCAAGGCAAAATTTTTAAAAAGATCCCCACTTGCCATATGACATTTATAATATTGGTGCTTTGTTATGTGTCAAAGGATCCTGGTAGTGATAGTTACATTTTAAAATCTATCAATTAAAAGTCACATTTTAACAACAGAGGGTCCTAGTTTTTTTTTATACTTTTTTATATTGTGATAGTCACATTCACGTCTTACTCTTGACATTTTTTCTTAGCTTTTGTCTACACATCATCAATATGTTGATAACATGGACAAAACATGCATTTTAGATCAATTAGCACATTGGCAGAGTAACTGAACCAATCTTTAAATGTGGTTTTAAAAATCATTATTGATGAGTGCCGACAAAACTATACTATTGTTATTTGATTTGAAACACATGTTCCATGGAATCCTCAGTCATTTCACATATCATTAGTCATGCTAAAATGTTCTGTTTGAAAGAAAATGCTGTGCAATGTAAAAATGATAACTTTACAATAAATCTTTCCAAACATTGTTTTAACGTTATGATATAGTATTAAACAACAAATGTTACCATATATGTATATTATGATTTCTTTAAAGAAACCAAATTTGCATTTGTAAAATCACCTTTGAGAAAATACAATTAGAAAATAAGGCAAGAACATAGAAGAAGAGAGTGGGTGGGAAGAGAGTCACTGGGCGGGAGTTACATATAGTAATGGGGAAGTTATGTATTAGTAGAGTAATTTGCAAGATTCATTTTTGTTGCAGTGTTTCAATAATATGACAGTATTTACCATGTAACCTGTCAAACAATTGTGATCCTCTTATTGCATAAAATGGTGATGGGTAATTGCAATATTCAAGGCTGGATTAAATTAGGCAAAATAAATAAATTTACTACTTCTATCTAAAAAACTTTTAATTTATTATTATTAATTTTATTTAACACATTTTAAACAGAAAAGGGGTTTTAAATATACTTTAAAAAAATAAAAAAAACAAGGAAGAACATGTAAAAATGAAAGAAAACTTAAAATCAGACAATCACATTATTTACCATTCTTTCTTAAAATATCACGTCAAAGTTCATGAAAAAGTCATAGGGTAAGCTATTGGTGGGGGAAAGGAGGTGACAATTAGCTGCTTGCACAATACTCCCAAACGGCCCCGTGCCACGATAAAAGGGAACATTTTGGGAACGAAGGTGTGCAAAAGCAACGACATGCTACAAAGCACTTCACATCAAATTAACCAGGGGGGGGGGACCAGGCGTGCTAAAACAAAAAGTTTAATGAACCCTACTGCTATGGACACCAAACAGATGGGTGGACGTACCCCCCAAGAATTGCATTGGAAAAAAGGGTTTTAAATTTTCTTGAAAAAACGGAATTTTACCTCGCTGATTGCAAAGGGTTAACCTTCCCCCAATTATTATTTTTTGCTTTATAGAATAAAGGGTATTGGTGGGTTCAGGGGAAAAAAATCAAAACAAAATCCCGCAACCATTTCGGGAAAACAAAGCTGGTGTTGCCATTTAAAGGGGCTGTGGGGGCTACATTACTTTCACGTCTTGATACAAAGCCTTTTCAGTTTCCATGTCACTTATTCACAGGACACTTGGCCCCTCACAACATTTTCACAACAGCCACTTAAACATTTACAATCTATGCAGTTTCCAAAATACTGGCAACCTTGGCACGGAAGCCAATAATCATCCCACTTTGCAACTCTGAAAAATCATCCCTTTAACCCATGAAAGCATTGAGGCATATGTGTGCAGACAGCCCATTGCACACTTTATACATCCACCAGCTCACGACACGTGACTCCCTTCATGACTATGTCGCCATTTCGAACGGGAATTTTTTAAATTTAATGTGAGTAGACTGTTGTATGTGTGTGTGCTTGTTGCCAGTGCAAGCCTGTCCCTGATTGACCATATAGCTGTATGTGGCTGTTCATTTGGCTGCACCCCAGCACTCTTATCTCCTGCAAGTCTAGTTCTAGACTATTTAATAGAACACCAGACAGCAGTGGAGCATGAGGAGGTAAGCAAACCTGTGGACACTAGGGACTTGACTAATGTGCTGATCAAAGATTTGTTTACACTGCTGTCAACAATCCCTATAGATTTGACAGGACAAATAGGGCTACTTTCTGTTTTTCCCAACAAAACAACAGAAACCACAACATTACCCACTAAACCCCATTGTAAATCAATGACCCAACCCACTTATTCTAAAATGTGTGGATAGCATAAGTCCAGTTACAGATTTATTTCACATTTCAGTTTGGAACCTACCACACATGTAAGCAGAAGATAAAAAATATTATACATTAAACACAGACAGCTACCAAAACTATATTTTAAATATTTCCATTATAATTATAATTAAACCCTATTCGTGGGAAGAAAATACAACAGCCAGTGTTGTGGGATAGTAGTTGTAAATATCTTCTAGGGCAGTGTTTCTCAACTCCAGTCCTCAAGACCCACCAACAGGTCATGTCTTCAGGATCTCCCACTGAATGTCTCTGACATGATTATATCATCTGGTGTCAGTATCAGTCCACAGAATGCATGGACAATAATTACATCACCTGTGCAACACTGAGGAAATCCTGAAAACTTGGCCTGTTGGTGGGTCCTGAGGACTGGAGTTGAGAAACACTGTTCTAGGGGTTGCTGGTGAGAGTCCTTTTCTTGCTGGCTGTCTTCTGAAGGTGCACAATAAAGGTAATTGTCTTTGTTGTTCTTAGAAAAGTCAGCAGTTTGCAATCTATTGCTTTTGTGTATTCATGATCTACTTGAAATCCTTAAAAGGTTACTGTAGTGAAATGGACAAAAAAAAGTTTTCCGTACTTGGAATCTGTGGATATTGGATCTAAGTAATTCTTTTAATGTAAGTTCTTCATAGAAGGTCATCATGTGTTTTATTGCTACAAATATTTGGGTGCATCATTGCAACACATTACTTGTGGTAGATTAATATGTTTCATAATTATGTTTGACAGTACAAAGCAGGGAAAGTAATTCTCCCAGAAAAAAATGACAGCACACATTTGCAGGAAATCTGTACTTAATAGACTTGTGTCAAAATAATTTCCTTTTGCAGAGTTTGATACTCACTGTCTATACATTTGTTTTCGATAATTTTGGCATATGTTGTCTTTCAATTTTAATAGATACTGTAGTTTTTTTGTCCTTACCAATATGTGTAATCTATTTTAAACCAAAGGATTATAATGACATCAAGGTGCTTATGTTAATAATTTATGTATAAATAAAATAAAAGTTTCTGAAAATACATTATGCATTCACTTAATAGACATTAGTTCATTTGTTTTTTTAAAAAGTACTGATTGCTAAAAAGCAACAGCACTCTGATCTATTTAGTTTGATGTAAGAGCTGATAATTTTTTTTTCTTCTACTATGCTGCTCCCCTTCCCTTTTCCCTTAATATAGGAAGAAACACTGAGGACAAGTAATATAGTTTTATCCATTTCCATGTCTACTATTTACCTTTTCATTCCAGATGGATTTTAGCACTGAAAAGGCTTCTGAACATTTACAAAAAGCTGGGAAACCTGAAAGTAAAGAAGATGCTTCTGATAGAAGATATAAGAAAGTCTTAAAAATTCACACTAATGACGCAAAATGCTAAGTAGGAGTTGAAGAAATTATCTTCGATGAAAACTCAGGCTCCCAACCTGTCCTAAAAGTTTCAACTCATGATTTCTGCTATTGAAATGACCTATGGGTATCTTCTGGCTTCTAAACTCTGCCTGTATGCTTAGTTAATTGGCAACACTTAACATGACCCACCTGGGAACCTATGTTAGAAATTATTAACTCTGCAGTTGCATGTGTAGTGCATGTATAGCAATTATTATATTTCTTAACAGTTAAACTGCTGCCCAAGATTTAAAGCAGTATTCCCATCCTATTTTTTTAGCTTTAAACATGTAGGCAAAGGTAAATAAACAATATTACCAAATACATTGCTGTAATAATTGTGCTTCCTTTCTGAGTTGGGGCAATTCTTATCTTCTGCTTGTTTAGAGAATGTTTCTGGGATGGTGATGTTACTCCCTGCTGTTTCTTATTAGCAGTATGGGAGCTTTTTTATCTTTCTTGCTAACAAACATTAACCCTGTAGAGCTTTGTAGACTTGTGACCTGCTGTTAAAACCCCTTCAACACCAACATCCCTGTAACAGGCTTGGCTACAAACAGCAGAGCTTAAGGGCCACATATTTGAACCTGCTTAGGTCTAAAACTAACTTTTTTGCCCATAGGTTACTGAAACATTATTACATTATTTATTCTACACAGTGAATGCTGTAAATGAAAATACCCACTTACCGAACTGCTTTTTTTTTAGTGTCTCCACTAATTGGACAACAAATTTAATAAAAAAAATTATTAAAAAGTTGTATGTACCCTAAAATAAAATCTACGTCCCACTTCACAAAAAAATATGCTCTCTCATAGCTCCAACAAAAAAGCCCTAATTAGGTGTCATGAGAATGACACAACACAAACTTTTTTTTATAAAAAACTTTTATTAAAAAAAAATATATATATATATAAATTTAATATTACCTTCATCAAACTGACCCACATTCAAAATTAAAATGTTACTGAGGCACACCTTGAGCTTTTCCATTTTACCCCAAAAATATTTTTTATATTTCTTAAAGTATTATACAGTAAAGGGGTTATCCAGGATTAGAAAAAACATGGCTAATTCCTTTCAAAAACAGCACCACCTCTGTCACAGGATATGTGGAGCTGGGCTGTAGTACCAGGCACATCCTATGACAGAGATGGTACTATTTTTGAAAGAAAGCAGCCCTATTTTCTAATACTGAACAACATCTTTAAATCATTAAAAATACAACTTTTTCACAAAAAAGCAAGACCTCATACACCTAAGTCAAAGAAAAAAAAATATATAGATTTGTTTTAACAGCAGGGTTCAAAAAATAAAAATGGTCGGTGCTTTGAGGTTAAATTTAGAATACCTGTGGATGCTTTTTTTCATGTTGGGCAGATAAGTATCATAGGAAAGGAACTTCTTTCAATTGTCAACAACTTTTACACTTCAATATTTTATCAAACAAATTTACATGAAACTGTGGCAGTTGAGAACTGCACAGAAACATTTACACATCAATTCCCCCCAGAAATCCACAAAAATCACAAATATGACTTTGAAGTGACCAACAAGGTTCATATGTAAGACTTAAAAACCCTCTCCTCTGTAATTATAAAGGAAATTTTTCTTGAAGCAATGACTTTTGTCATCCAACATACAATGTTAGTAACCCCTTAGGATTTATCTAATTTGTATTACACAGTGACCGTAGCAATATATGGTTTTAATACAGTTTTTGTATTATTACTATATCATTCTCAAATAGTGAAGTCACATTATTATGAACAGCAGCTAACATCTAGAGTAACTGCTATGTGTAGCACAGATAGACAGCAAGCTGAGATAGCTGTATTTCGTTAAATAAAGGTCCTTAGCTCCTGGAATTGTCTTGCTGGAAGATCCAATCCGCCCCAGGTAAGACAAACCGTGTGTATTGGTGAGTGTGATTTGCAAGGATAGATTCATGGTTAAATCAGTTTAGAGTGCCTTTCAAATGGATGAGTATGTCCAAAAAATGCTATGAAAACATTCACCAGACCTTAACGCTGCCACCACCAGCTAATGTTCTTCCAGCAATAGTTGCAGGGGTGTTTGTTCTCTGATGTTTCTTGCCTGACAGCAACAATCATTTACTTGATGGAACAGAAAATGTGACTTATCCGAAAAGGCAATTGTACTGGTGGGCTTACCGTAATGGCAGGCCTGAGGTATGGACCCACTGGACCACCGCAAGCGGTGGCATAGGCCGTGTCAGTGAGCGAAGTCTAAATAGGTCCGGTATTCGCCACAGCCTGCAGCAAAGCAGGTTTGAACTGCTGCGGCGGACCAGTACCAGGTTGCTACCCCTGACACGACTTGCTTGCAGTGGCAGCTGTGGTGCAACATGGTAAATAATCATGAAACAAGGTCATAGTCAGGGACAGGCAGGAAGGTCAAGACAGGCAGCAAAGCTTCGTGGTTGAAGGACGAAGACTAACGGTATGGTCCACAGAATAAGAAATAAACACAATGGGAATGCTTCCTCTCAGGGCTCTAGGGCACTATCGATTTGGCAGGGAACCAAGGAAGGGGCAGAACTGTTCATAAAGACTACTACAACCCAAGAGTAGACTAGTGTTTCAGCAAACAAGATAATGCTCAAGTGTTTCAAACACTTGCTTCTTACTCATAGTGTGAGCAAGAAGAACGTCTTTGAAACCCATCAGTGTTAGCTTTTTTGCTGAAACAAGACTAGTATACTAGTCTACTTTGGGATTATAGTGGTCTTTGTGGAGCAGGACTTTTTAAATGAATCTAATAAAATTATTTTTTATCTCAACTACGTGGTGAGAAAAACCCTTCAAGCTTGCAGTGAATCCAGCTTAACTCAGTTCTTTTGGTAGCCTTCCTAATGTGTATGGCTATTCTGAGTAGCCTCTTTCAGATACATTTTAGGCTGTTCCATATTATTGTACTAATTGTACTTTGACCTTCCAGAGACAATTACATTTATATCATACTCAGTTGAAATGTGTTCCACACAGATCTCCTTTTGCTTCATAGTGAGACTGCCCTGTTAGTCTGTATTCTAATGTGTAGGTTACCTTTTTAATGCAGTTTTGTTGAAGTTTAATGCACTTTTTTGCATTTGTGGTCTAGTTTTGGAAAAATTTTTAATAACTTTAATACAACCACTAAAATTATACAAATATTAAGTCCATAGCTTTAATACGGCTAATGTTATTTCTTTGTATTATGTCCGCTGCATCTAATGACTGAACTGAACTAAACATACATTACTTACAGGGGCGTAGCTATAGGGGGTGCAGAGGTAGCAGTCGCTACCGGGCCCTGCAGCCTGAGGGGGCCCAAAAGCCCTCCTGCCACATAGGAAGACACCAGTATTATAATTAGCACATAATAGTATTATAAAATTAAATTTTTTGCATCGGGGGCCCAAGAGCTTCAAATTAAGCCTCTGATTACTTAGGTTTATCCCGTGTGTTAAACATGGATGCAGGATGGTTGTTTGAAGCTCATATGGATTTATACCTTTTTTGCCATGTACATATTCTGTATGTGTGACATCACATATGTATTTTATTGTGTTGTGATATACAGTGCCTTCGCTCTGTATGTGCACCTTATTGTCTGTGGTATTGGAGGCAACCGGTCCGAAGAATGCAGTCAATTCACTGACTCTGGAATATCATCTCAAGAATGGTTAAGCAGCAGGTTGCCATTTTGCAGGAGGAGTAGAAAGTTGGTAGAATGAGATAGGAAGAGGTGTATAGGGATAATACACTATGCTGAAAGAGATATGTGTGATGAAACTGCATGAGGTGCCAAAGGGGCCGAACATTGTCCTGGCATAGAGCAGTAGGACTAGGTTTGTCTAACAAAGAGTAGTGGTGGGCATGCAGCTTGAACTAGTGATGGTGAAATTTGTAACATGGGAGATCTGAAAGTAGGACAGAGATCTAGAGGTCCAGACATGCCAGTGCAGTACCAGACAGTAAGGTTAAAGTGCCAGCAGAGAGAGGCAGAGAGGCTTGACAGAGTGAATTTTAGGCTGTAAAAGGCCATATGCCTTTGCTTTGGGAGGAGCCAAAGCTGAGAGATTGTGCATGTGGGCTGTGTGAGAGACATGACTGGGTTAAAGTGGGCTGTGTGAGAGACAGCACTTTGACTGTCCTGTGGCCTATAACATGTCTTGTGTGATATAGTCCTGTCAAACCTGTGGAATGATGAGGCTAAATGGAGAGGGCACCTAAAAGAATTCTTGGACAATAGCCAACCAAGTGAGCACTGTCCCTGCTCCTTAGGTTTATGTTAACTTGTGAGAAGAGATATTTGAACTGTGTGAAGTATTCTTTTAACCCCTTACCGCGCGAGCATTTTTGGCCTCTCTGACAGAGTCCCTATTTTTGAAATTTTTTACATGTGTCACTTTATGTGAGAATAACTTATTGACACTTTAACCTATCCATGTGATTCCATAGATTGTTTTTCCTCGTGACACATTGTTCTAGTAAAATAGTAAGAAAATTTTGGTCCAAAAATGATTGTTTTATTTGAGAAAAATCTCAAATTATGTGATAAAGTGAAAATTACCAATTTCAAACTTCAAAAATTCTGCATGTAAGACATGATATTTATTCCCCTCAAAATAGTTTATAACTAACAAACTACCATATGTCTACTGTATTTGGCAATCATTTTTTTAAAATGTCTTTTTTTTTTTTTTTTTACGACATAAGGGGGCTTTTATAAATTTAGTAGTAATTATCAAAATTTTCAAGAAAATTTGCAATATACATATTTTTAGGGACCAGTTCCATTCTAACGTGACTTTGATAGACCTGTGATGTTAGATACCCCTCAAAAATTGACCGCTGCATCTAAGAAACATTACACCCCTTCAATGTATACAAAACCGAATTTTAGGAAGTTTATTAACCCATTAGGTGTTTCACAGAATGAAAGCAAAGTGGAAGTGAAATTTTCAAAATTTCACTTTTTTTTGCAGAATTTTAAATTTTTAATACTTTATGACAGAATACAGTAAATGTTGGATCAGGGAAATGCAAAATAATATTGATTCCCCATGATTCTGCCGTTTTCAGAGATATCCCAGATGTTTCCCTAGTGCATTATTTGTCTCAACACAAGCCCCAGAATAGGAGGAGCACCTACTGGACTCTGGGGCCCCATCATTTTCATTACAATTATTATTTTAGGGGCCATTTCAGTGTTTGCGGACACCCTAAGGTTCCAAAACTTAATAAAATACCCCTAAAATGACCCGCATATTGGAAACTACACCCCCCTATTACGGAATATATCCAGAGTGTAGTGAGTATGATCGAAGCCCCCAGAGGCGTTTCAAAATTTTTTTTTAGCGTTCGTGGCTCTGAAAATAAAAAAAATATATATTTTTTTCCAATTAATCAGCAAATTTAGCAGAAAATGTTTAATTTATTACAAGGAATCTTGAGGAAAAAAAAGCCTCCAAAAATTGTGTACGCAATTTCCTCCCAAAGTCGGCAATACCAAACATGTGGGTGTCAACTGCTGTTTTTGGCGCATGGCAGGGGGTACCAGGGAGGTGGAGCGCTATTTGGGCTTTTGGCGACACAGATATTGGTGGGGCCATCGTCGCATCTATCGCAAAGCCCCCAAAGTACTAGAACAGTGAAACCTCCCCAGAAGTTTCCCTAAATTTGGTGATTCTACACCCCTCAGAGATCTCATCTAAGGTGTATTGTGTCATTTTGGAGCGCACAGGTTTTTCCTAAAGTTTTATATTTAGCAATGGGCCAATGTGAAATGGAGGGGGGAAACTGCAGTTCCTTCCTTGTTTTTTGGGCTTCATATTTACAGTATTCGCCATACTGGAAAATGACGGGATAACATGACTATGGGTGGTATACAATTCAATTATAATAAATTTAAATATAGTTTTTTTATGTTTCATTACTTTTACACAATAGAAGCATTTATAAAAAAGTTTGCGTTTTTTATGTTGTCCTATTCAGACAGCCATAGCTTTTCTTAGATTTTTTGCATCTGGAGCTGCTTGTGGGCTTGTATTTTTACGAATGATTTGAAGTTTTTATTGGTTACCTTTATGGGGGCATGTGAAGCTTTGATCACTTTTTATAAGGTTATTGTGAGGCATTTTGTACAAAATCAACAGCAATCCTTGTAGTGTTTTATATTTTTATTTTTTAACATCTGTCACTGTGCGGTATAATGACATCTAGTTTTCATCAGCAGGTTGATAACGATACAGCGATAACCGCATTTGTATATTTATTTAATTTTAACCGCTTTTTACACTAAAAAACACTTTATTTTGAAAAGGAAAACACGTTTTTGCATCACCGCAGTCTGAGAGCCATAACTTTTTTTATTTTTCTGTTATGGAGCTGTATAGGTGACTTTTTTTTTGCGGATGAGTTGAACGTTTTTTATTGGTAACATTTTTGTGAGGGGGACAAGACTTAATGATCGCTTTTAAATCCGTTTTTTGGAAGGCAGGGTGAAAGAACATACTGCAATCCAAGCATGTTTTTTTTTATTTTTTATTTTTTAATAGCGATCACCCTGCAGTATCCGTGACAAGTTAGATTTTACTCTGTGTTTGAGACTATTACGGTGACTACCCAATATTAAATAAGTTTTTTTTATTTTAAAGCACAATTTTTTTGAAAAAAAAGTGTTTTTATTGTGTAAAACAATATTTATGCATCGCTATCTTCAATAGCCAGAACTTTTAAATTTTTTCCACATATACAAGCTGTGTAAGACTTTTTTTTTGGCGGATGAACTGACGTATTAATTGTACACTTTGGCATTTATATTAGTTTTTTGATCGTTTTATTCCATTTTATTTGTGCAGGATGTACAAAAATCCGCAATTTCTGTGACTGTTTTTATGTTTTGTTTTTTAAACGGCGTTCACCAAACGGGTTATTTAACATGACAAGATTTATAGGGTGGGTTTGCTACGCACGGCAGCGATACCAAATATGGTACTTTATTTAATTTTTGATCTTTTTTGGGGCGAATGCCGTTTGTAAAGGGGAAAAGGCAGTGGTACTTGTTTTTTATTTTATTTTTGTGTTTGTGTTTTACTTTTTTACACGTTTTTTTTAACTTTCTCACACACTTTAACACTTTTCCCCCCAGGGGGAATTGCATGAACGATAGTCAGAGATCGTTCATGCAATAGGAGAATCAGCATACAGCTTATAGTGTATGCTGGACCCATTGCAACGTCTGTCAACGCTGCCCACAAGCATTGTGGGCATCGTGACGTTCACCAGACAACCCGTATTGCCTGTCAGTTCAGCATCCGGGCTGCCTTGGTAGGAGGATCATTAACGGCGCTCCGCGCCGTACTCCGCGCCGTGATCGCGGGCACAGGAGCTCACTCCTGCCGCTCGCAGACCGCGCTGTCGCTACCAACAGAGTCGCGACATCGGAGGGTTAATCCCCGCGGGCCGGAGCACACACATCCGGCCCGTGGGGATGCGGCATGAATTCCAGCGGTGTTAATATACCGCCGGTTTCCATGCCTCTATCTTCGCCTCGCTGTCTGAACATGCTTAAATTGTCTATTGTATTGCAGCTGTTGCATATTAATGGTGGAAGGTGGCATATCTTTGCAAATAAGAATTTTTGCTTAAACTGTGTGATCACTCAGTGGTCTGGAGTCATGCTTTTTTTCCAGAGCTTGGAAACATGCACATTTGCATGGTAGTTGGAAATAAATTGCCAAATAGGTAGTGGCTTACTGGTCACATGGACCCACCTAGTTGATGGGTAGATCTAAATGTAGAGAAAGGTGTGACTCCACAAGAGACGCCTAGGAAGTACAAGCGGTGTAAGGGTCCATCTACATGGCAAGCATTTCCAGTTGGTTTTTGATGCAGATTAGAATTTTCAAATCTCTCAAAAACCGACTGTAAAACCATCCCCGTAGAACTCAATTGAAAACTCGAGCTGTAGTCCACACAATTTTCTTGAGGTCGGATTTCTTAACCACCATTTTTAAAAAAAATACTTGGACCATGTTCATATTTCCACTGTATTTTAGGTTGAAAAATGCCTCCAAACATTTCTGTGTCGGATCTGTGTCCAAAACCCCTTAAAGATGAATGGAACACGTTTTCGGACTGTAAATGTAGCAGAAAAAAAATACCTAAGATCCAATTAAAAAACCACGTCAAAATTTTAAAATTTTTGGGACAACACGGTTTTGGTTAAAATTTCCCGACGGTATTTGTGTGTCGGGGGGGTTCTTTGGGGGTGGCCCCCCCAGAGGGCCCATAGTGAAAATGTAAACTTTCAAAAGCCAGCAAATACTTTGGGTACATCTAGATTTTTGGGATCGTGGGGGTTTTTTTAGAGATGTTCTAAAAGAAGTGGAATTTGTTTGAAATTTTAGGAAACTTGGTTCGGAAAGAAGTCGACTTTGGGGTACTTCGGTGTAAAGAAGTGTACTTTTGATTTATAAAATGGCTGCGGAACCTGGCGCTAAAGGGCAAAGCACTTGGGGGAAAAAGGGCAAAGCCTGCATGACATGTGCAGAGGTGAACCAATCGAACCCCGGGGGGTTCTGTGACATCACGCATTATATAAGTCCCGGGGCGACCCCGGGAGCTCCCACCCTCTCTGTGATCATAGGGAAGGTGTGCCGCGGTGTAGCTCTTTTGAAGAATTTTTTTTTATATAGCGATTTTGTGGGGGTCTCGCTTGTTCCAGGATGTTCTCTTTAAAGTTTTTTTTTAATTTTTTAGGGTATTGGATCTGAAATCCCGGTGCGTACGGCTGCATATACATTCAAAAATCCAAGGGGATTTAAACCAGTTCCTGTTTATTCTTTAAAAGAAACAGCGTTTTTACAAAACAAAACCCCAAATTCATTTTTTGGTGCTCAATTTTATTGGCAATTTTTAAACCAGGGGTTAATTAAGCGTTGTTTTTCTGGTGTGGACCCCCAAAAAAGTCTTTTCAACGCAAAATTTTTATAAATTTTTCCTGTAGCCTAATTCCAAGCAAAGGTTAATTTCAAGTTTCTTGTTGTGTGGCGTAGAAAACAGAAATTGAAACCGTACAAAGCTATATTTTGTGCGGCTCAATTCTTTGGCGAAATTTTACATCGGGGGTTAAATTAAGCGTTGTTTTTGTGGTGTTCTGACAAAAAAAACCGTTTTTTTCACGCCAAAATATTAAATTTTTTCCCTGTACCCTAATTCAGCCCCAAAATTTAAATTTAAACCCTGTTTGTGCTTTTCATTTAGTAAACACCAGTTTTTTAAAGCCCATACAAGAAAATTTTTCCCTGGCCATTTGTGGGAGGCAATTTATACCCAAGGGGTTACCCAAACTTGTTACTGGGTTCATTTGGAGTCAAAAAAGGGTGTATTTTATCATTACAGTTTTTATCATCAAAAGTGTTGACATTTTGAACAAACCCGTATGTCAGACAGAGGGGTGGGGTCTGCACCTGCGAATGGGAGTGGCACAAACTTTTGGAACGGCCCCGGCGCAGCACGCAAGGGGACGTGCAGCAGGGGTCATTCGGTGAGGCCACAACTGCCGCTGTATCTAGCGGCCGGTGTTGTTCAGCAACCCAAAGGGGTTTTTGTTTTGACAGGGCATCCTCCCCTCCCCGTTTAATCTGACAACCCAGCCAAAAGTCGGTGGGGAAAGTCAGACCCCCCCAACCCTTGTTGGGATGGCCGGGGGGGGTAGCGGCCCCCACCCGTCCCCAAACCCTCCCCGGGGTTAATTAGGCGTTGTTTTTTTGCTGTGGTGACTAAAATAAACGTCTTTTTCACCGCCAAAAAAATACTTTTTTGTAGCTAATTACAAGCGAAATCAATTAAATTTTTTTCTTATTGTGTAGCGTAAAAAGCACGCCCTTGTAACACGCTACAAAGCTCATAGTTTGTGTTTTCTCAAATTGTTTGGGGCAATTTTCATCCCGGGGTTAATTAAGCTTGTTTTTTCTGCTTTGGTGACTAAAAAAAACCCTCTTTTTCCCGCCCAAAAAAAAATTTTTTCCCGTAAATAATTCAAAGGAAGGTTAATTTTTCAATTTTTTTTTCTTGTTTTGTAGCGTAAAAAAAAAGCAATTGTAACAGGGACAAAGTGTAGTTTGGGGTTTTCTAATTGTTTGGCGCAATTTAATCCCGGGGTTAAATTAGGTT
>JAODAL010066179.1:0-17889 GCA_025379985.1 Phyllomedusa bahiana | reverse complement strand
CCACTGTAACTCCACCCCGGGGGTCATCTGGGCCCAGGCGGGTTGTCAATGTCCATAAACTAAAATGGTGTTGAAAGACCCTTTTTGCGGACTTTTTAAAAATGTGGGGGTCATGCGGGTTTTGGGGGCTCATGCTGGTTCCGGGGAAGGGTATTCAATGTCATTCAATAAATATGGTTAAAATCATACTCCCTTCTGGCCTTTTTAATTTGGGGGTGATGAGGTTTAAGGGTCGGTGGGGTACAGAAAGGGTTTGTAAATGGCTGTGACTTTTTTTCTGGACTTTTATAAAAGTGTGTTGTAAGATGTAGACGTATCCATTTGAGTTGGGGATGTTTTTTTCAGTTTCTCCAGCCTTGGGGGGGTGTAATAAGAAGTTTTGTTGCTCCCCCCATAGATTTTAAGGAAAATTCGCTCATAATGATGCTCACTATCAAAAAACCTTATGATAGCGGCCAACTATGACTATCGTTGATCTCGATGGCAACGCAATCGCTCAACACATTTTAACAAAGTGTACACGCTCTGGATGTTATTACCTCCATACAGTGCCCATATGTGGTAAAATTCGTGTACACAGGCTAGCACTGTATATTACCCCCAAACAGTGTCATTATAGTGGTAAAACCCCAGTGTAACAGGCTCTGCAGAATGTATTTTTTACCTCTACGTGACCTATAGTGGTAGACACCAGTGTACAAGGCTATGCAGAGTATATCCCCTCCATCGGGTCCCATTAGTGGTAGACCCCGTGGACACGGTATGCAGACTGTATATCACTCCAAAACATGCCATATAGGGGTAGACAAGTGTACACGGGCTCGCAGACTGTATATTACCCCCATACAGTGCCTTTATGGGAGGTACCATTTCAAGGCTCTGCAGTGTTATTCCCTCCTTACAGTGACCTATGTGGTATTACCAGTGTACACAGGCCTGCAGACTGTAATTCCCTCCAACAGTGTTATATAGGGGTAGACCCAGTGTACACAGGCTCTACAGACTGAATTTTACCCCCATACATACCTATAGTGGTACCCCTGACAAGGCTTGCAGACTGTATATTCCCTCCATACATTGACCATATGTGGTAGTATCAATGTACACAGGCCTGCAGAAAAAAATTATTAACCCCAACTGTGACCATTAGGGGTAGACACCCAGTTACACAGTTGCAGACTGTATTTTTCCTCAATACAGAAAAACATTAGTGGTGATATCAGTTACATAGCTTGAAGATTTGGTTTACCACCACACGGACCAATAGTGGTAGATATCTGTACACGGCTCTGCAGTTTTTGTATTTACCGCCATCGAAACCTATAGGATGTATCATCTACATAGACCTGAGACATGTATTACCCCCCACACAGTGACCATATAGGGGGAAAATTTCATGTAAAAGACCTGCAAATATTTTTAAACCACCCCCCCCCACGGGCCCCACATAGGGGTTAAATTTATCGGTACATAGGCTTGCACATGTATTTACCTATACAATCATATAGTGGTAGGTACCAGTGTCCCGGCTTGCGGGGCTTTTTATTACCCCCATACAGTCCCATTAGTGGTGACTCAGTTACCAGGCCCCAACAATTACCTCCATACATTACCTATATTTTGGTAGGGGCACCAGTGTGCACAGGCTCTGCAGACTGTTATTACCTCCATAAGTGCCCATTAGTGGTAGTTCCGTTACACAGGCTCTGCGACTGTAATTCCCTCCATACAGTGACCATTGTGGTAGTAGTGTAACGGGCTAGAAAATTTTCATTACCTTATACAGTGACCATATAGTGGTGATATCAGTGTAACAGGCTCTGCAGATGTCTATTACCCCAACAGTAACCTTTGTGGTAGGAAAACGTGACACAGGCTTGCAAAATGTAATTACCCATACAGTGATATTTTGTGGTAGGACTCGGTACAAAGGCTCTGCAGGCTGTATATTCCCACCATACGTGACCTATAGTGGTAAAAATCGTGTACCAGGTTGAGACTGTATATCCCCCCCATACAGGACCGTATGTGGTAGATATCAGGTACACAGGTCTTCAGTTGGTATTACCCCCATACGTCCCCTAAGGGGTTTAATATCAAATTTTCACGGGCTCGCAGAATATATATTACCCCCATACTTTGACCATATAGTGGTAGCAAAGTGTACACAGCCTGCGATGTTATTCCCCTCAATACAGTAACATTTTGTGGTAGATTCATGTACACGGTTTTTTTCAGTCTTGTATTACCCCCATACAGTGAAATATGTGGTAGACCCCAGTGTACACGTTTTTCCAGATGAAAAATTCCCGCTTTCGTAACCATTAGGGGTAGATATAGGGACTAGACTTGCAGATTGTTTTCCCCAACCACACATGACCATATAGGGTGATATCATGTAATAGACTTGAGACTATAATTACCACCCACAGTCCCAAAATAGTGGTAGATATCAGTGTAAATAGGCTCTGACACTGTAAAATTACCTCCATACGTGACCAATAGGGGAGACACCAGTGTACCGGGGCTCTGCAGCTGTAATTACCCCATAAGTGCCCATATAGGGGGTAGCCACGAGGAACACAGGCTCGCAGATGTAATTACTCCATACAGTAACCCATATAGGGTAGGCACCAGTGTAACGGCTATGCAGACTGAAAATTTTCCCCCTTACGTGATCATATAGGGAGCCAGGACACAGGCTTGAGGCTGTAATTCCCACCATACAGTGCCCAATAGTGGTAACTCAGTTACACAGTTGCGGCTTTTATAAAAACCACCATACAGTGCCCATTTTTGTGGTAGATTTTCGTTAAAAGGGGCTCTGCAGGCTGTATATTACACCATACAGTCCCATATGTGGTAGTATCAGTGTACACGGGGCTCTGCAGATGAAATTTTTTACCACCAACAGTGACCATATAGTGGTGACACCAGTGTACACGGGCTCGCAGGCTGATTATCCCACCCAAACGTGACCATATGTGGTAGTATCAATTAACGGTTTTGCAGGCTGTATATTACCCCAACAGTACCATATAGTGGTAGATAGTGTCACAGGGCTCTGCAGGCGTATATTCCCCCTACAGTGCCCATATAGCGGTAGATAGTTACACAGGTCTCCCCAAAAGTATATTACGCCCATCACTGCCATATGGGGTAAAACCGTGTACACGGGCTCTGCAGACTGATATTACCCCCTACAGTGTTATTATGGTTAAACCAGTGTCCCCGGGCCCTTCAGATGTTTTTTTACCCCCATACATACCATATAGTGGTAGCCCCCCATGTAACGGCTCTGCAGACTGTATTTTTACCTCCAAATTTTGACCTAAGGGGAGATATCAATGTACACGGCTCTGCAAATTATATTTACCCCCATACTATGACCAATAGTGGTGCACCAGTGTACCTGTCTGCAGATGTTTTTACCGCCATACAGAAACCCCCTATAGTGGTAGATATCGTCTACATAGACTTGCAGACTTTGTATTACACCACACAGTGCCCATATAGGGTGATACAGTGACTAGATTTGAGACTTATATTACCACCACAAAGTGACCAATAGTGGTAAATCATGCATAGGCTCTCACCTGTATTTTTCCCCCAAAAAGTGACCATATTGGTAGTCACCAGTGTACACAGGCTCTGCAGACTGTATATTACCTACATCAGTGACCATTTATGGTAGCCCCCATTTACACAGACTCTAAGCTGTAATTACCTCCATACATTACCTTTAATGGTGCCAGTGTACCAGGTTGCGCTGAAATTTTACCTCCATCAATGACCATATAGGGTAGGTACCAGTGACAAGGCTCTGCGACTGTTTATTCCCCCAACAGTGACCTATAGTGGAAACCCCAGTGTACACAGGCTCTGCAGATGTTTATTCCTCAATACAGTAACATATGGGTGGTAGATATCAGTGTACACGGGCCTGCAGACTGTACATTACCTCATACAGTGGCCCTTTTTGGTAGTTCGGTTTTCAAGGCTTGCAGACTGTATATTACCTCCATACAGTGACCATATAGGGGTTAGACACCAGTGTAACGGGCTCTGCAGATGTATATTCCCCCCCAACAGGGGACCGTATGGAATAGACTCTTTTGTACACAGGCTCTGCAGACTTAATTACCTCCTACAGGACCATATATGGTAGAAAAGGGTTTTGCAACGTATATTCCCCCCATCAGTGCCCAAAATTTTGCGGTGGTTCCCCGTGTACACGGTTCGCAGACTGTTATTTCCCATACAGTGACTTAATTGCGGTGGTTCCCATTACACAGGTTCTGCGACTTATATTACTCCATCTTTCCCCATATGTAGTAGATACCATGTACACAGGCTCTCAGATGTATTTGACCCCTAGTAGCTTGTGGTTTAGGTAGACACCAGGTAGTAAGGTAGTAGGCTGGGGTTTGGGCCCCAGGTAGGTGAAAAGTAGGTGAGTAGGTAGCCCTCTTTAAAAGGTGGGTTTAATGAAAAGGGCCCCTAGGTAGTTAAGCTGTAGGTAGGCTTCATGCAGTTAGGTAGAGAGGCCCGAGGTTGCGAGGTAGGTTCATTGTAGGTGGGCTTCACGTAGGTAGCTAGACTGTAGGTAGGCCCCACATAGGTAGATAGGCTGGGCCCTGTTAGAAAGAAAAAAATAATTAAATCACCTCTCGCCGTTGCCCCAATGCAACGAGCAGCAGGCCGGCTTCTCCAAGTGGAGCCCGATGTAGGCAGCACAATGATGTCAGCACTAGGGGGCGACGTCTGGTAATGCCAGTCATTGTGGTTACCTCCCGGAAATACAAAATTTTCAATGTGCCCCCGGGTCATGTGACCTGCAGTAATACAGGTTTCTCTTTGCTGCCCCCGGGTCTTGTGACCGAGTGAATACGGATTTCTCCTGCTCCCCCTGTCATGTGACCTGTAGCTAATACAGGATTTCTAGCTGCCCCGGTCATGTGACCTGCAGAAAAATACAGGATTTTCACTGCTGCCCCCGTTCATGTGACCGCAGGAATACAGGATTCCCATGCTGCCGCTGGGTCATGTACTGCAGTGAATCAAAATTTCTCACTGCTGCCACCGGGTCATGTGACCTGCACTCTGTCTCTCTATGCATCCCCATGGGAGGCTCAAAGATTCATGGGAATTCATAGAGATACAGACTTCCTATCAGCATCAAAAGCCCAGCGTCTATCAGCCAATCAGAGAGCAGGTCATGGGACCTAAAAGAGACTGTTGCGTCAGCCAGAAATCCTGTATGCAGCTGCTGCAGGTGAGCAGCATTACAGGCAGTACAGTGCACCTAGAAGCAATTCCTAATCAACTAAGGGAAAAAACAAACCTGGAGGGTCCTTCAATACTAGATGTCTCAGATCACATTCACATAGTGCTTTGGCAGCTGGGACATAGTGTCTGTCGGGATTATTAACAAGGGAGCTATGGGGGCTTTCATTTTGCTCTGGCTGCCATGGCAATCACTTGGCCACCCACAATCTTACTGAAAGGGGAGGAAGGAAATTGGGCATAGGGAACGCAGCAATGTTCCACATTCATTTGGATGCCATGGGTTAAACAGCTGGGATCAGAGCTGTCACTGACCCCAGGTGTACAACTCACTATGAAGGGCTTGTCCTCTGGACCCCAGGTGTGCAGCTCTCTATGAGGGGCTTGTCTTCTGGAGTCCAGGTCTGCAGCTCACTATGAGGGGCTTGTCTTCTGGAGTCCAGGTCTGCAGCTCACCATGAGGGAATTGTCTCCCAGACCCCAGGTGTGCAGGTCACTATGAGGGTATTGTCTCCCAGACCCCAGTTGTGCAGCTCACTATGAGGGGATTGTCTCTGAGACCCCAGGTGTGCAGCTCACTATGAGGGGATTGTCTCCCAGAGCCCAGGTGTGCAGCTCACTATGAGGGGCTTGTCTTCTGGAGTCCAGGTGTGCAGCTCACTATGATGGGCTTGTCTTCTGGAGTCCAGGTGTTCATCTCACTATGATGGGCTTGTCTTCCGACCCAGGTGTGCAGCTCACTATGAGGGAATTGTCTTTCCTAGGACCCCAGGTGTACACTAATGAGGTATTGTCACACTCCATGACCCCCAGGTGTGCAGGTCCTTTATGAGGGGCATTGTCTTCAGGGAATCCCAGTGTGCAGCTCACCATGAGGGGATTGTCTTCCCAGAGTCCCAGGTGTGCAGCTCACATTTAGGGGCTTGTCTTCGGACTCCAGGTGTGCAGCTCACCATGAGGGATTGTCTCCTGAGTCCAGGTGGTGCAGCTCACTATGAGGGATTGTCTCCGGACCCCAGGTGTGCGCCCCACTAATGAGGGGATTGTCCTCCTGGACCCCCGGTGTGCAGTCACATTGAGGGGATTGTTCTCCAGACCCCAGGTGTGCAGCTCACTATGAGGGGATTGTCTCCCAGAGCCCAGGTGTGCAGCTCACTATGATGGGCTTGTCTTCTGGAGTCCAGGTGTGCAGCTCACGATGATGGGCTTGTCTTCTGGAGTCCAGCTGTGCAGCTCACTATGAGGGGCTTGTCTTTTGGACCCCAGGTGTACAGCTAAATAAGAGGTGATTGTCTTCTGGACTCCAGGCATGTTGCTCACTATGATGGGCTTGTCTTCTGGAGTCCAGGTGTGCAGCTCACCATGAGGGGCATGTCATCAGGAATCCAGGTGTGCAGCTCACCATGAGGCGCTTGTCTTCTGGAGTCAAGGTGTGCAGCTCACAATGAGGGGCTTGTCTTCTGGAGTCCAGGTGTGCAGCTCACCATGAGGGGCTTGTCTTCTGGAGTCCAGGTGTGCAGCTCACCATGAGGGGTTTTCTTCTGGAGTCCAGGTGTGCAGCTCACCTTGAGGGATTTTCTTCTGGAGTCCAGGTGTGCAGCTCACCATGATGGGCTTGTCTTCTGGAGTCCAGGTGTGCAGCTCACTATGAGGGGCTTCTCTTCTGGAGTCCAGGTGTGCAGCTCACTATGAGGGGCTTGTCTTCTGGAGCCCAGGTGTGCAGCTCACTATGAGGGGCTTCTCTTCTGGAGTCCAGACATACAGCTCACTATGAGGGCTTGTCTTCTGGAGTCCAGGTGTGCAGCTCACAATGAGGGGCTTGTCTTCTGGAGTCCAGGTGTGCAGCTCACTATGAGGGGCTTGTCTTCTGGAGTCCAGGTGTGCAGCTCACTATGAGGGGCTTGTCTTCTGGAGCCCAGGTGTGCAGCTCACTATGAGGGGCTTGTCTTTTGGACCCCAGGTGTACAGCTAAATAAGAGGTGATTGTCTTCCGGACTCCAGGCATGTTGCTCACTATGATGGGCTTGTCTTCAGGAATCCAGGTGTGCAGCTCACCATGAGGTTCTAGTCTTCTGGAGTCCAGGTGTGCAGCTCACCATGAGGGGCTTGTCTTCTGGAGTCCAGGTGTGCAGCTCACCATGAGGGGTTTTCTTCTGGAGTCCAGGTGTGCTTCTCACCATGAGGGGATTGTCTCCCAGACCCCAGGTGTGCAGCTCACTATGAGGGGATTGTCTCTGAGACCCCAGGTGTGCAGCTCACTATGAGGGGCTTGTCATCTGGAGTCCAGACATACAGCTCACTATGAGGGCTTGTCTTCTGGAGTCCAGGTGTGCAGCTCCCCATGAGGGCTTCTTTTGGGTCTTCTGGAGTCCAGACATACAGCTCACTATGAGGGGCTTGTCGTCTGGAGTCCAGGTGTGCAGCTCACTATGAGGGGCTTGTCTTCTGGAGTCCAGGTGTGCAGCTCACTATGAGGGGCTTGTCGTCTGGAGTCCAGGTGTGCAGCTCACTATGAGGGGCTTGTCATCTGGAGTCCAGACATACAGCTCACTATGAGGGGCTTGTCTTCTGGACTCCAGGTGTGCAGCTCACCATGAGGGGTTTTCTTCTGGAGTCCAGGTGTGCAGCTCACTATGATGGGCTTGTCCTCTGGACCCCAGGTGTGCAGCTCACTATGATGGGCTTGTCCTCTGGACCCCAGTTGTGCAGCTCACTATGAGGGGATTGTCTCCCAGACCCCAGGTGTGCAGCTCACTATGAGGGGATTGTCTCCCAGACCCCAGGTGTGCAGCTCACTATGATGGGCTTGTCTTCTGGAGTCCAGGTGTGCAGCTCACTATGATGGGCTTGTCTTCTGGAGTCCAGCTGTGCAACTCACTATGACGGGCTTGTCCTCTGGACCCCAGGTGTACAGCTAAATAAGAGGTGATTGTCTTCCGGACTCCAGGCATGTTGCTCACTATGATGGGCTTGTCTTCAGGATCCCAGGTGTGCAGCTCACTATGAGGGGCTTGTCTTCTGGAGTCCAGGTGTGCAGCTCACCATGAGGGGTTTTCTTCTGGAGTCCAGGTGTGCAGCTCACCATGAGGGATTTTCTTCTGGAGTCCAGGTGTGCAGCTCAAAATGAGGGGCTTGTCTTCTGGAGTCCAGGTGTGCAGCTCTCTGAGGGGCTTGTCTCCTAGACCCCAGGTGTGCAGCTCTCTATGAGGGGCTTTTCTTCTGGAGTCCAGTTGTGCAGCTCACCATGAGGGGCTTCTCTTATGGAGGCCAGGTGTGCAGCTAAATATGAGGGGCTTGTCTTCTGGAGTCCAGGTGTGCAACTCACAATGAGGGGCTTGTCTTCTGGAGCCCAGGTGTGCAGCTCACAATGAGGGGCTTCTCTTCTGGAGTCCAGACATACAGCTCACTATGAGGGGCTTGTCTTCTGGAGTCCAGGTGTGCAGCTCACCATGAGGGGCTTGTCTTCTGGAGTCCAGGTGTGCAGCTCACTATGAGGGGCTTCTCTTCTGGAGTCCAGGTGTGCAGCTCACTATGAGGGGCTTGTCTTCTGGAGTCCAGGTGTGCAGCTCACTATGAGGGGCTTGTCTTTTGGACCCCAGGTGTACAGCTAAATAAGAGGTGATTGTCTTCCGGATCCAGGCATGTCTGCTCACTATGATGGGCTTGTCTTCAGGATTCCAGGTGTGCAGCTCACCATGAGGCGCTTGTCTTCTGGAGTCCAGGTGTGCAGCTCACCATGAGGGGCTTGTCTTCTGGAGTCCAGGTGTGCAGCTCACCATGAGGGGCTTGTCTTCTGGAGTCCAGGTGTGCAGCTCACCATGAGGGGATTGTCTCCCAGACCCCAGGTGTGCAGCTCACTATGAGGGGATTGTCTCCCAGACCCAGGTGTGCAGCTCACTATGAGGGGCTTGTCTCTGGAGTCCAGCACTACAGCTCACTATGAGGGGCTTGTCTTCTGGAGTCCAGGTGTGCAGCTCACCATGAGGGGCTTGTCTTCTGGAGTCCAGACATACAGCTCACTATGAGGGGCTTGTCGTCTGGAGTCCAGGTGTGCAGCTCACTAATGAGGGGCTTGTCTTCTGGAGTCCAGGTGTGCAGCTCACTATGAGGGGCTTCTCTGGAGTCCAGGTGTGCAGCTCACTATGAGGGGCTTGTCATCTGGAGTCCAGACATACAGCTCACTATGAGGGGCTTGTCTTCTGGAGTCCAGGTGTGCAGCTCACCATGAGGGGCTTGTCTTCTGGAGTCCAGACATACAGCTCACTATGAGGGCTTGTCTTCTGGAGTCCAGGTGTGCAGCTCACAATGAGGGGCTTGTCTTCTGGAGTCCAGGTGTGCAGCTCACCATGAGGGGCTTGTCTTCTGGAGTCCAGACATACAGCTCACTATGAGGGGCTTGTCTTCTGGAGTCCAGGTGTGCAGCTCACAATGAGGGGCTTGTCTTCTGGAGTCCAGGTGTGCAGCTCACTATGAGGGGCTTGTCTTCTGGAGTCCAGGTGTGCAGCTCACTATGAGGGGCTTGTCTTCTGGAGTCCAGGTGTGCAGCTCACCATGAGGGGCTTGTCTTCTGGAGTCCAGACATACAGCTCACTATGAGGGGCTTGTCTTCTGGAGTCCAGTTGTGCAGCTCACTATGAGGGGCTTGTCTTCTGGAGTCCAGGTGTGCAGCTCACTATGAGGGGCTTGTCGTCTGGAGTCCAGGTGTGCAGCTCAATAAGGCTTCACTGCAATCAGTTTTCATCACTCTGATACTAATGCTGTATATTACCATCGTCTTCTTCTGTTTGTTATTTTCCTCAGAGGCTTTTGCACAATATTCCGCCCTGCAGGGGGTGCTGTGGCCATATGTGATATAATATGATTAGTTACTGTAATAAGTTGCTTCAAGCTTGGCTCCAGATCTCTGCCCTCCATGGAGCTCCCTAACATATCACATGCTGTTTATTGATCCGGCAGGAGCACATTGAATTGATTACTCACGTTTCTTCATCTTGAATGCAAGATCCGTCTCGTGCCCCACATCCGATTGAATCAAGGGCTTCATCCTGCACAGAATTTCTTACTGCTCTGTCACTTTACAGCAGGACGTGATCCATGTTGTTCCCCCATGACCGTGTGATCCCTATATTATTGTGTTTCTCATACTTAGCTTTGTCCTCAGTAATATTCATATAAGCATTTCGGTCTACGGACGCCAGTATGGCAGCACACGACTGACTGGAGCAGCATGGAATCAAACTATGAGATTATTTGTGTCAGCTGCTGCCACAAGGGGGAGCTCACCATTAATTCTCATGTAACTTGGATGCTACATACAGTGTCAAGCAAAAGGGTAACAATGTTCTGAACTTTTGACTTTCAGGCTCCATATCTCACCATCCACTATAGCTTTGAACGTGAGGCTACCATCATTTTGTAGACAATCATCTTGGCTCTCATACAGAAATGTGATTTGCAGCTATTTAGCATATGCTTAGTTCTGTCGATTCTTGTCATGTAACTGCATTGTTACCAGTGTCGGACTGGGGTGTCTAGTGCCCACCAGAGGAGTTGATTTTAGGGGCTCACTTTGCCTCGCTGTCTCCGGCATCTGTACGCTGCCCCAGCCCGGTCTCGCTTCAACTTATACAGACCGATGTGATGACATCATCACACTAATCTGTAATGAAGATTGTGCACTGGGGCTTCTGAGTCTCCCTCACCTAATTACAGCAGGACACCGGTAGTGAACATAAAAGGTCTAAAGATATACGTCCCTCCCGGACCCCGAATGATACATTTTATATACATAAAAATATATCAAAAGCTATAACACAAAGTACTGAGTATAAAATCACAAAATAATGGTCGTACAGTTACCAAATAATATTGCTACATAAAACCAGAATCTCAAGGCTAAAATGACCAATAATTCTTGTAAGACCAAATACCACCACATCATGACCATATATCATCACCACATAGTGACCGACTAATACCGCCACACTATGACTACCTATCACTACCTCATAGTGACTGAAAAATACAACACCACCCATAGTGATGGAATAATACCACCACATCATGACCACATATCACCACTACATTGTGACTGAATAATACCTCCACATATCACAACTACATAGTGACCAATTAATACCACCACATATCACTACTCTTTAGTGTCTGAATATTACCACCAACCCATGGTGACTGAATAATACCGCAACACCATGACCACATATCACCACCACAGTGACTGAATTATACCCCCACACCATGAGCACATTTCAGCACCACATAGTGACTGAATAATACCACCACACAATGACAACATCAACACCACAATGATTATATATCACCCCCACATAGTGACTGAATAATACCTCCACATCTCGCCACCATATAGTGAATGATTAATACCACCACATATAACTACCCCATAGTGACAGAATATTACCATCACATATCATCACCCCATAGAGACTGAATAATACAACAAATCCCTGACCACATGTAATCACCACATAGTGACATAGTGACACCACATTATGACGACATATCACCACCACATAGTGACTGAATAACTCCAACACACCATGACCACATATCACCATCTTATAGTAACTAAATAATACCACCACACAGAGGCGTAACTTGAAGCTCCTGGGCCCTACTGCAAAAAGTGAAATGGGCCCCCCTGTTACCATGTGCCATTTACAATACTGGTATCTCCTTATGTGCAGAAGTGCTTATGGGCCCCACTCAGTCTGCATGGCACAAAAGTGACTGCTACCTCTGCACTCCCTTTAGTTAGCACTTGCCACCACAGTATGACCACATTTCACCATAACATAGTGACTGAATAATACCACCACATTATGACCACATATCACCACCACATAGTGACTTAGTAATAACCCCACACCATGACTACATATCCCCACCCCATAGTGACTGAATAATATCACTACATAGTGATCGAATAATACCACAAAATTATGACCACATATCTCCACCACATAGTGTCTAAATAATACCAACACCCCATGATTACATATCACCACCACATAATAAATGAATACCTCCACACCATAACCACATATCACCATCACATAGTGACTGAATAATACCCCACACCATGACTACATATCACCACCACTTAGGGACTGAATAATACCATGTTTAGTGACTCACAGGTAATGTTTCTCTGATGAGTCATTGACGTTTCCTTTTCTTCTCCATCCAGTCCCCACCTCCATGCTGACTTCTCCCAGCCAACACTCTGGACACAAATATCTTAGAATCCTCATTTTTCCAGCACCTCTTTACCTTTTCACAGTTCTGTACACTTCCCAGAGGTGGGAGAGCGGGTTCCCTGCACCCAGAAGATCAGCCACAGACATGATGCATGATATTTAGGTGGTGCAGGGGATGGAGGTCAGGACTATCATGCTTTTTGCTTTTAGTAGTCTTTCTGTTTTTTTTTTTCTACAGCTTTCTCCATTGGACTTTGATGAATTTATTGAACCAGTGTTTTAGCTATTTATTTAATAAAATAGTCAATGAGGGTCAGTGTTTAAATAAAGTGTTTTCTGTGTTGTGTCCCTGTATTTTTTTACTGTTTATTTCCAGTGTTAGTAACAGAGATGATTGACAGACGCCTCTATATGACTAGCGCTGGTGCTTGGTGTCAGCATTGGGGTGACAAAAAAAAAGCACCACTGGCTGACACCCAGTCCCAGCTAGTAACAGAGAGACGTCTGTCAGATCCTCTATTACTAACACTGGAAAAATAGTGGTAAAAAAACACTGGAAAAACACAAAAACTCTTTTATGTAAATAAACACTCACTGACAACATCCCTCCGTGACCATTTTATTAAGGAAATTGATCCAACACTCATCTGATGTAATCCAGGTGAAATCTGTGAAATACTGAAACACTAATCAGCATTTGGCAGATGGCTATCTATAATGTCTAGGGCAGAATGAATACTGAATATGCCCCTATAAATAGGTTGAACCCCCTTTTAGATAAGTATTCCTCTATATTAGGGGCTTCATGTAGATTGGTAGGCAAGCCCTATGTAGGTAGGTAAACGGGCAAGGCCCCAAGTAGGTAGGTAGACCCCAAGCAGGTTGGTGGTTAAGCACAAGGTAGGTAGGTTTGTAGAAAATAGGTAGGTAGGCCCCTAGATAGGTAGGTTTGTAGGCTCCATATAGGTAGGCAGTAGATAAGCCCCAGTTAGGTAGGTAGCACTTAGACCACAGGGATTTAGGTAGTAGTTGGTCCTAGAAGGCAGGCAGTAGTTAGGCCCCAGATAGGTAGGATAGGTAGGTAGTTTGCGCCTTGATACGTAGGAAGTAGTTAGGCCCCAGGTAGGTAGGTATATTGCCCCTAGGTTGGTAGGCAGTAGTTAGGCCCCAGGTAGGTAGGTAGTTTGCGCCTATGTAGATAAGTAGGCTGTAGTGAGACCTATGGTAGGTAGATTTCCCCCAGGTAACTAGGTAGATTGCCCCAAGATAGGTAGATAGATTTCCCCCTGGTAAGTAGTTAAATTGTCCCCAGATAAGTTGATAAACTGCCCCCAGATAGGTAGCTTGCCCCTAGATAGGTAACTTGCCCCTAGATAGGCAGTAGATAGTCCCTAAGCAGGTCGGACCACATTAGCTGACAAAAAAAAATACATTCACCTTTTCCTGTTCCCAGACAAGCGGCTGTGGCAGGCCGGGCATCACTGCTGGGCTTCTCTTAGCTAAGCCTGGCACATGTGACGCGATATCATTGCGGCCGACTCCTAGTAGGTCGGAGGTCTAGGGACTTAGACCTACTCAGCAGAATAGAGGAGCAGAGTGACGGCACAGACATGCCTGTGAGTACTCGGGACAGAGGGTCCGGGCGTTCTTAGCTCAATGTGCATGCTGGACTTGGCTACCTGTCGCAACAGGCCCTGCTGTGTCGGACCAGGGGTCCACCGGAAGATCCTCCGAACATCAGGTGGGCCAGTACAACACTGATTGTTACTGTTTTGCTCCTGGTGGTGGGACAATCTTTTTCTTCTTGTTACTACAAATTACAACCTGTCCTCACATTCCCTAATAGCTCAGGGTGCTATTAGGCTGATTCCCAAGTGTAAGGTCACTGGTTTGAGCCGCCATGAAGAAGATTTCCCAAGACAAGAGAAGGGGCATCATCCAGCTCATCGATAGCGTCTCTGGGCCAAGACAATTGTCAAACTGCATCATGTGAGGCCCTGACAGTGGGAAGAATATGGAATGAAGTCTGTCCAAAGCCAAGAAGTGACGTCCAGGGGAAATATCAGAACCAACAAGTCGCTCATCACAAGGTCGACCAGTCCTGATGCTAAGACACGGCAGTGGAGGTGGCTCATAAGCTTCGTAAGAGTGAGGTCACAGACGTCCATGCAAGTACCGGGTGCATTACACAGGTCTGGAATGATGGCCCGAAAAAAGGTGACGAAGCTGCGACTTCAATCTCCTCATAAGAAGCGTCGGCCCAGAGTTGACAGAAAAGGACGAAAAATGGAAGAAACGGGAGCGAGAGATGAAAGTCAATAGACCGGGCTCTGATGGGGGGAATGGGAAGAACCAAGAGAGAAGGGGCAAACGGAGCGAGAAATGAAAGTCAATAGACTGGGCTCTGATGGGGGGGAATGGGAAGAACCAAGCGAGACGGGAAGAACAGAGGGAGAGATCAAAGTCAATAGACCGGGCTCTGATGGGGGGATGGGAAGAACCAAGGGAGTTGGGGCGAACGGAGTGAGAGATCAGTCAATAGACCGGGCTCTGATGGGGGGAATGGGAAGAACCAAGGAGAAGGAGTGAACGGAGCGAGAGAGGGAAGTCACTAGACCGGGCTCTGATGGGGGGGAAGAATCAAGGGAGAAGGGGCGGACGGAGTGAGAGATGGAAGTCAATAGACCGGGCTCTGATGGGGGGAATGGAGGAACCAAGGGAGAAGGGGCGGACGGCGCGAGAGATGGAAGTCAATAGACCGGGCTCTGATGTGGGGAATGGGAAGAACCAAGGGAAAAGGGGGGAACGGAGCGAGAGATGGAAGCCAATAGATCGGGGTCAGATGGGGGGAATGGGAAGAACCAAGGGAGAAGGAGTGAACGGGGCGAGAGATGAAAGTCAATAGACGGGTCAGATGGGGGGGAAAGTATCAAGAGAGTAGGAGAGAAACGGAGCGAGAGATGAAAGTCAATAGACCGGGCTCTGATGGAGGGAATGGGAAGAACCAAGGAGAAGGGGCGAACGGAGCCAGAGATGAAAGTCAAAGAACGGGCTCGTTGGGGGGAATGGGAAGAACCAAGGAGAAGGGCGAACGGAGCGAGAGATGGAAGTCAATAGACCGGGCTCTGATGTGGGGAATGGGACGAACCAAGGGAAAAGGGGGGAACGGAGCGAGAGATGGAAGAGCTGTCAAGTTCGGTGGCAGAAGCCTGAGGATATGGGGAGAGGTTGCAGACAAAGATGTTGGATACTTGACCAGGATGGATGGTGACCTCAAAGCTGAGCTCTATGTGAGGGTCCTACACGATGAGTTACTGCATCCCCTCGAGGACTGTGGGGTTGAAGAGGACGACATAGTGTCCAGCAGGACAATGACCTGAAGCAGACGTCAAGGTTAGAGAAGGAAGAGGTCAATGACAATGAAGTAGAGTCGCTGGATCGGCCTCCACAGTCCCCTGACCTCAACCCAATCCAACATTTGTGGGGAGAGGTGAAGACAAAGCTGGAGTCACACCCAAGTCCAGTCTGCACCAACAATTGGGAACGTGTAGAAAAGACCTAGGATCATATTTTAGTCAAGACCTGCTTGAATCTGATCCAGAAACCAGAAAGATTCAGGTAGAGCTGAAAGCAAAACAGGTATTTACAAAATTATAAACATTTTAATTTAGATTCTAAGGAGCAAAACAGTAACAATGCAATCACATGACAAGACTCTGCAGAACTAAGCAGATGCTAAATAGTTGCAGGTCAAATTCATGGATGAGATTGTCTATAAAATGATGGACGTCTCATGATCAAAGCTGTAGTGGATGGTGAGATATGAAGCTTGTTGGGCTTGGCACTGTATCAGCATGCCCCCCTCCTGAAATGAACAGAAATCCTTAGAACTCTACTCATTTTAATAGACGACCTCCCAAACTCTCCTCCAGAAAGGCTCTTTGCTGCTGGGACCCAGCTCCTTCCAAATGCCAAATGCTGTGTGCAGAGGAGACGTAGCCTGGCATGCTTGGAACGAAAAAAACCCGTCAAAGCCCTGCCCGACAAATGTATGAACTGTCATATGCCACAAACAGGTGCACTCGTAAGCGCCAATTCTACAGGGGTCCTGACTCACAGATTTCTACAATTAGACATTTATGAATCAGGCTGGACAGAATGTGGTGCAAAACTTTTGTAACAATCCATACATAATTTAAAGTGGCGAGGCTGAGACATATCTTGGCACACGCATATCTTTGCACCACTTTTTGGCGCATAAATGTCTCACAACAGGACTTTTATAAAGTTTCGTACACACTGTCACATGATACACTAATCTAAAGAGACATAAGACTGGCGAGGTGGTGCCAGTTTTCATACACGCCCCCCTTAGTCTTTAAAGGGGTTGTCTCATTCCAGCATTTGGCAGCTGTTTATGTTGGTTGCCAAGCAGAGCTTGTGAAATGGAGCCGGGGGAAGGGTGAGGTTCTCGGCTGTCATTGGAAACATTAGAAGTGAAAAGCTAAGTGAAACTCAATAGTTTATATCTAAACTTCTAGCTCTCTCTACACTTTGTAACTAGAATGGGCAAATGGGTGATTATTTTTTCTCTGTCTCTTACATAATGATATATCCTGCAGATTATTACACCTCTGACCTCTAGAAATATGCAGAACAAAACTATACGCTTTACGTGTTTGTGTTTACATGGGACTGCACATCTGTCTCACAAGTGTTTTAAGTGGGACTGCGCATCTGTCTTCACAAATTTTTTTTTTATGTGGGACTGCACAGTACAGTTGTGTGTTTTATGTGGGACTGCACAGCACAGCTGTGTTCTCTCCCTCTGTGATTTACGTGGGACTGCGCATCTGAGTCACAAAAGTGATTTACATGGGCATGCACATCTTACATGGGACTTCTGTGTACAGCTGCGTTCTCTCTGTTTCTGATGTATGCAGGACTGCACATAAGGGACAAAAGTGATTTACGTGGGACTGCAGATCTTTGTTGCAAAATTGGTTTATGTGGGGCTGCATAGTACGGCTGTGTTTTCTCTTTGTATGTAATTTACTTGGGACTGCATATCTTACATGGGACTGCTATGTACAGATGTGTTCTCTCTGTTCCTGATATACGTGAGGCACAAAAGTGATTTACGTGGGACTGCACAGTACAGCTGTTCTCTCTGCCTCTGTCTCTCTCCTGGTTTTTTAAAAAAAACTCCTGAAAAATCCTCAACCCTTTTACTTCCACTGTGTAACTTTCAGTCTCTGAACTCTCACAAGACCTGCACTTACCCGACCTGACATTCTGTGCAGCTGTGGATCCTGCTCATTCCACTGTGTAACTATCAATCACTGACTTTCCACAAGACCCCTTC
>JAODAL010066178.1:0-17889 GCA_025379985.1 Phyllomedusa bahiana | reverse complement strand
AGGCAAACGGTCCCACGAAAACACAAAAAGTCCCCGGGGAACCCTTTCCCAGAAGGTGAATGAAACAAAGGGACCCCGGAAAGGGGCGGGGTTTTAAGAAAGGGACAGCACCCCAACCGTACACGGGGCCCTCAAAATTTAAATATCCCGGGACACGCCCCCCGGGGGAAGGCAAAACGTCGGGCTGGAGCGCGGACGGGTGAGTAGAACCAGACTGCGCGAGGAAAAAAAGGCCCCTCGCCCCGGGGGGGGGGGGCCCATGTAAAACCTTTTTGACACCGGGGGGGCGTCGGGGGCCGGGGGGTAAAAAAGGGGCCAAAACACCCAACGGGGCCGCTTCCCCCTCTTTTTGGGGGGGGGGGTTTTTTGGGAAATTTTGGGGGATTTTTTTACGGGGGGAAAAGGGGGGGGTTCTGGCTGGATTTTTTTGGCCGAAAATTTTTTAAAGGGGGGGGAAGGGGATATTTAATTTTAATTATACACAAAGATTAAAATTGGGAGGGGGGGAGAATTCGAAAGGCCCCACAGAGCTAGAAATGAAATTTGAAAATGTTTAATCAATTTTTTAATTTTTTTTTAAAAAAATTTTAGGTTTTAAATTTATTTTTTGAAAAGTCTTTAAAGAAAAGGGAAATGGGTGAGTTTTGTGGATTTACTTGAAAATTTTTCCCCAACACTTGCGCCCACAGTGGGCAGGAATTTTTTCCCAAGGGCTTAGGCTTGGAGTCATAGCTGACGACATCTTTTCCTCATTGGGATGTCTGCTATGTTTGGAGGGAAACCCCCCCCTTTTTTGTGGACTTGCGACTGATAAACCCATTTAACCCTTTAAACCACAATGTTTACGCCCATCACAAACAATGAAAAACAAAAAATACAAAAACGTAATAATGAAAAACTAAAACTTTCCCAAACTTTTAGAAAAATTCTCCTAAAATTCACGCTGTCAATAAATCTAAAATAAAATTAGATCTGCAGGGGTTTATTACACCCGGGCCCACCAGCAGCTCTCCTCTTTTAAAAAAACCCTTTCGGTGTCCACTTTTTCAAGCCGACGACGCAAAAAATTTTTCATAAAACTTGATTCACACCCGCGACTTCTGAAAATGATCCAGCCCTGATTCCCCAAACCAAAAATAAAGTAATTTTTTAAAAAATGAGGGCCATGACCCCCCATAGATTTTTTTTCCCCTTCCTCCGTCATGGTTTTGACTTAACCCCGTTTTTAAAAATGTATTTGGGACCCGATTTTCCCGTTCATTTCCTAAAAACGCTTTTTGGTCGGGAAATGTTTGGTTTAAATGGGATTTACCCGCAGGGGGAAAACGTGACAGTACATTACTTTTTTATTTTTTTTATTATGAAATTTTTTAAAATTATTTTTTAATTTAAAAAACATTTCAAAACAATCGGGGGGCATATCTTCAAAATTATACAATTTAATTTAAAACAAAAAAGTAGCAGTCGAAAGACACAAAATTTTTACAGCACAATCTTAAGACAAAAGGGAGACTGCTGAAAGAAACAAAAGTCCTCAAAAGTCCCGGGAAGTAGGTTAGTTGAAAAAAAAAACAAACCCCCAAAACCCACCCTCCAAAATAATTTGGGTTTTTATGACCCCATTAGGACAAACTAAAAACCCCACCCCCTAAAAAATTAAAACTTAAAACTGTAGTTCCCCAGAGAAACCCCCCCATCTGACAACAAGAAAACCATTTTTTATCGAAAAACGCGCAAGAAACATTTTATATCTGAGTGGATAAAACCCCTTTAATAAAGATACGGGCCCTTTTTTCGGGAAAAAATTTTCCCCCTTTTGGGTTTTTTTGTTATGGAGCATGACTAACTTTTTTCTTTTGTAAGTGGTGTTTAACCAACTGCAGGACCAGCGGGCCTATTAGGTACCATTGGCTTCAGCCCCAAATTAAAGGGAAAAAAAAGTCTCTTTTCGCCTTAATATTATATGGGTCAATTTATTATCTCTTTTCCTTCCCTCTTTATCTGTATCTAAGGAAAATTGTGGAACAGAAAATTTTCAGAGGGGCCATCCCGGAGCCCCAAAGTGTAATTTATTGCTACATCTGCACAATCTCCGACCAAAAAAACCCCGCACCCCTGGGCATGAAAACCCAAAACCCCCTGTTTTAAGCCTGTAAGTGGGGTTTTAGCACTTTGGGGAAGCTGAGATGCGGTTTTGGAAACAAGGGGGGGGGAGGTATATTGAAAAAAAAAAAAAAAAGCCCCAATTAAAAAAAAGGCTCTATGTGCCCGTCTAAAATACGTGTCCCTCCACGATTTTATACCGGGGTTTTCCGACCCAACCCCTCCCCCAAAACCCCCCCCGGCAACCGGGAAAAACCCGAAAAATCCCAACCCCCCCCCCCCCCCCACCCCCAAATATCTTTTTTTGGAGTCCACCCTTTTCGTTTTGGGAATCCCCACCCCCCATAGGACCGGACAGTGAAGTTTCCCTTTCTTTTTTTCCCAACAGAGAGTCAAATTGGGAATTTCTACTGACGGTGGAGAGATATCCCCATTTTGGCTTTCAAAAAGCTTGCTACCTATTATAAAACAAATAACTGGGGATTGGTCAAAGTTAAGGGGATCCTGGATTTCTCCTGGAGAAGGCGATGACCTTTTCTTATGCAATATTTGTCCCAATGGAAAAAAAAAACCCTTTGACCTCCAAATCGCAAAGCGCCTAATCCCCAGGGGGAATTCGGATGACCAAAAAACCCTCAAATTTCGTACTTTCTTTTTAAAAAACTCTCTGGCACCTTCCCCAGCAAAAGTTTCCCAAATTTCTAGACTTTGAAAGGGCCAAAAGCGGGCAACCGCAAAAGGGGTAAGGAAAATTTCACTAAGGCACCAATGGGTACCAGATTTCTTCCAACTCAATGTTTTGGGGAAACGAAGAACCCTTGATCCCCAAACGCCCTATGACGTAACAGAGCCGCCAGAAATTTTAAACCCGAAGTTTTTGGGACGATTTAAACCCCCCCCTTTCTTTTGGCAACATCAAAATTTTTTAATGCGATCCTTGGGGGGTTTTTTCTGTTTCCCAAAAAAATTTAACAAAAGCGAAATTAAAAGGGGGTTTTAGAACAATGTTTTTATGAAAAGGGTTTCCCTTTTTCAGTAAAATAAAAAGTCTCAGGAAACTAATCCCTTTTTTTTCAAATGACAACCCGGGTAACAAAGGGGAAACAGGGAAGTGCGCCCACCTACCAACTCAACGCAAATCCTTTTTTTTTTGTCCGCTGGAGGAAAATTAAGCTCATATATTGATTCTGCGGTTTTCCCTATGGAGATGCCTAAATATTTGATGCATTTTTTTTAGTACCGTTTCCGTAATTGTATTGAAAAAATTCCCCCAAACCTTCCCCAGGGGCCCCATTTTGTTTTTAACTCCCTGGCGTTTACTTTAAACCCCGGGCGGGCCCCCAAAAGTTTTGCGGGATAAAAGGGGGGTAAAAAACCCAATCCTCCATGGTTTAACCCGCAAAAGAAAATGAGGTCATCCGCAAATAAGCTAATTTTAAAATTTGGGAATAATTCCCCCTACCTTAATCCCCCCACTCTTCAATTTGGGCATATATATCTTATATCCCATATTAACAGCAGGGTAAAGGGGGAACCCCCCCCCCCCTGTCTTGCCCCCTCCACAGGGGGAAAATAATCTGACAAAAAAAAGGGTATACCCAAATCCTAGCCGAAAAAACAGCAACAGCCCTCTAATATATTTTCCCAAAATTTTTCCCCCAAGTCTGTCTTACCTATCACCTTTCCCAACCATTTTCCAGCTCACGCATTTTCAAAAGCCTTTTCGGCAAAAATTTGGACAAAAGAGCGGGGAAAGGGATGTTTGTGTGGATGAACTTTAACATCGCCAAAAACCCCAAAAAGGGCCTTGCGAATATTAGTCAAAAACCGCCCTTTTTTTAATTAAAAACCCACTTGAGCCCGAAATAAGTTTAGCAACCCCCTTTCCAAAAACGATCCGCCATTTTTTTTTGAGAAAATTTTTAAAACATCCCCATTTAATTAAAAAAAAGGGGACGATATGATGCGGGGCCAGTGGGCCCCTACCTGATTTTGGAAGAACCCAAAAAGACATCATTCAAATTTTTTGGGGATGGTTTTGCACCAGTCAAAAACGAGTTATAGAGTCCTGAAAGAAATAGGTTACTAACTCGGGACAAACCATTTTGAAAAAACTCTGCCATAATCCAGGGGGGCCCCGGGTTTTCTGGTTACATAAAAAACCGAAAGGTTCTGAAGACCATTTCTTCTGTAATAGGGGCACCTAAAAAAATCTCTTTCCTTTTGGGCAAAAGGGGAGGGAAATCTATTTTTTCCAACCACGATCTGCAACGGCCGAATCTAATTTTAGGGGGAAAATAAAGATGCCCTAGAATTTCTTAAAAAATCTCCAAAAATCCCCCCCCCCCCACATGGGTAATGCCCATGTCATCCTTAAAGAACAAAATAATTTGTGGGGTCTGGGGCCCCCGGGGCTAATTTGCCAATAACCACCCCTTTTTTTCCCAAAATTTAAAAATTGGGGCCCATCGAACGTTTTTTCGCCCCTCTTCTTTACCCAGTATTATATTCCCATTTTTATTAACCTAGGCCTCTTTGGTTTTCGTATTTGGGGCAATCTAAAACTCGTTTTATGCCGCTCTCAACTTATCAAAAACCCCCCCAAACTTTTTTGGATTTTCTTCTTCCGGGCGGCCATGGTGAAAAGAATCCTACCCAAAGCACACCTTCATTTCCCAATATTATGAGGATTGTTGTGTTCTGCTTTGGTAGTTTATATCAATCCACCAGTTTCAGAGCAGTTTTGAACTCCGCATCTTTGAGGGGGAAAACCCAGATTGTTACTCCCCCCTGGCGTGAAGTCCCAAATTTTTCAAACTTACGGGCAGATCTATATTCCCAAGTCTTCAATTTTAGAGTGATTGCTCTCATTGAATGGGGGAGTCAAAAAATTAATCTTGCGGACCAAATGAGTGGGCAGAAAAAAAGGGTTTTTCCCCTTCCCCTCCGGGGAAAAGTCCCCAATTGGGGCAAAGGCAACTTTAGCCAGAAACGACCATACCTATCTATACCCCCCTTTATTGCCTACCCTCCAAATATTATTCCGTGTTCAGGTCACCCCCCAAATTTTCAAGGGGTTTGGGTTTTCAGAAATGATGTCCTCTGTTTGGCCTGAAAAAAGTTTTTGTTATCGCCTTTTTTGACCGAAACATTAAATATCGCTATTTTGTGTTTGCGATTAATAGAACTTTTTAAAAACCCAGCCTTCCCGTGCTTGTTTCTGGCCTCCTGGGCATCAATTTTTAAAACAAAAAGATACTCCTCCCTCCCCCCTTTGTGACGCCCCCAAAACCCTGCTACCCAATTTTTTTGAGCCTAAAGACGCCTCTAGATGCGTAAGATGTAAGAGCGCAACATCGGTTTTCAGTTTTTTCAGATGCCTCAGAACCAGCAGCCATTTTTCCGGGGAAAGTAGTCCCTTAATATTCCAAGAGATAAAATTGACTTTTTTTGTGCCTCAATAAAAATTTTTCGAGATAGGAAGTTCACCTTGTTTCCCCCTTTAAGTATTGTGTGATGCGAATCAAGTGTGCAGTTGCTCCGAATGGACAGAAAAAAACCCTGACATTTGAACCAAACTTTGTCTAACAAGTCGGCTTCCCGCTTAGCCGAGCCTAACCCCTTAAAATAAACATTCCCAAAGAATAGCCCAAAAGTGGGAGAAAGCATACCCTCCCCCTTACCCTGTTTGGGCTTATGGACTCCTCTTCTTCCCCAAAAGAGAAATTCGCTTTTGTTAATAACAAAAGCCCCCCTTGAAAGCGAGCACCAGCTAAAGTGCCCCATAATGGGGGAGCCTGCTTATTCACCCCTAAAACTAACCATTAACAGAGGCATAAAGCTCATCGCCCTCCTCCTCACTCGAACTGATGTGGGTACGGAGGAGCGCAAGACACCTCCCCCCCAAAGAGCAAGCCCATGTCTCTCTGACTCCATCCACTGATATACAAACAAAACCATTATATCAAACATTTGGTCATATTCGTGTATAGAAAGAAGGACCTATACTTAGTGTCTCTCAAGGAGGGTGGATCCCGAAGAAACCCAACCTCATTTTCAGACAGTTTCCCAATTTTAGTCCGTCGGCACCTAAGCAGAAGGGTCTCTTCCGTTGTCCTTCGGGGTAGGTGAATTTTGCGGAGAGGGGATCCCTTTGAGAAACCAGAGGGGAAGGGCCGGCGCCCACACTGGGAGATTCGGGTGAAACCCAAACTTCCCGTCCCTCTGTCCCCTTTTTTTAAAAAAAGCAGCTCCCCCCGGGTTATGGAATGTGGAGTGGGCCCCCTTTTTGTGAAAGATTCGAAGAACCGCGGGGTACAGCAATGCAAATTTCTCCTGTTTATGATAAAATTCCTCAGAACACCCGAAAAGCTCTGCGGTTTTCACAACATCCCTGTTATCCCCAAAAAATTAGCACCGGTGCCCATGAATAGCAAGTTTGGGTCAAACTTTTGAATGCCCTTGGGTTCATTTTTTTTTTTTTGAAATTTAAGTACAAAAAATTAAAAATAATAAAATAAAATAATCTTTATTCTTAGCGCCAAAATATCCCACACTTTACAAATTTTAAGGGTAAACAATACATCATTACACATTAAAAGTACTTACAAATGAAACAAGGGGTGAGGGCCCGCCCGTGAGAGCTTTCAATCTATTGGGGTATGGGTAAACATACGGAAAAAAGCCCAAATTTACAATTTGGGGCCGGCCATTTTTTTAAAATAGGGGGGGGGTTTACATGAAAAATGGATGAACCCCACCAGACTGTACATCTATAACAGATAATGCCGGGATGCCCAAGTGGGGGAGTGCAGATTGTGTGAAGCAGTTGGGATCTTGGGGGCCAACCGAGAAAAAATGTTTTTTTTGGGCCCTCTTAAAACTGTGGGGTTTGTAAGGCCCTGTCGCCCCCGGGGTTAGCATTTCCAGAGAATTGGGCCGCACGTGTAAATTTTAGGCGGGATGGGAGTTTCGATGATTGGGGAATGTATCTGATATATCAGCAGAGGGGGAGAGCCGGGTAGGGGGGGTAGACAGAGTAGGGGAGTTAGGAGGACAGCACGGGGGGAGAGCTTTTAGGGGGTGAAGTGCGAAATTTAAAAAACTTACCCTTTTACGGGAAAAAGGGCCAACCAGTGCATGACTGACACCCAGGTAGAGGCACAGAAAATAGCGGTTTGGAGAGAAAGACAAGCCTGGCTGCCTCATTCCCTGGCAATTGGAAGGGAGAGTTTGCAGAGAGGGAACCATAAGCAAGGGGAAAAAAGTTTTTTTTGCAGTGTCAAGACGAGAAAGAATAAGAGCATAATGGGGTTTGAGTTTTTTCCACAGGAAAAAATGGAACGATTTTGGGTATTTTTAGGTGCGGGGTCCAGGAGGGGAAAAGGATGATTAAAGGGAGAAGGTCAGATCAGAATCAAAAAAAAACCCCCCTAGACGGGGGCCGCTCCTAAAAATGGTGGTACCACATACAGAAACAAAAATGCGGGGGGGGTTGGTTAGTAGATGGCGGGAAAGACAAGAATTTTTTCGTTTAGTGAGGTTTAGTTTCAGAAGGAGGACATAAATGTCAGAACAGCGGACAGACAGTCATGGGTTTTGTAAAAAGGCTGGGTGATGTCAGGGAGGAGGTGTATAATTGGGTTCATCCCATAGAGATGTATGGAAACCAAATCTACTGATGGTTTGTCCAAGGGGGCTGTGTACAATGAAAAAGGAGGGGCCCTAAACTGACCCCGAGAACCCAACAGCAAGGGAAGAGGAAAGGAGGTGGGAACAAAAACAGACACTGGGGAGGTCAGAGAGGTGGGAGAAACCAAGCAGAGGGTGTCCTGGGGGCCAATGGTTGGCATGCTGAGGAAAGTTGGTATCCCCAGTCAAATGCTGCAGAGAGACCCAGAAAACAACAATGATATTTTTCCCCTGAATTTTGCTTTTAGGAGGTCATTTGAGACTTTAAAACAAAGGGAGTTTCCGGGGGTTTGGGGGGTGCGGAAACCTGTTTTGCAGGGGGTCAAAAGAGAGTTAGCAGAGAGATAGCGGATTAGGCAGATAACCCAAACGTTCCAGGGGTTTAAGATAAGGGGGGGTTTTGAGACGGTCGGGAGTTATCGCACAGGACGGGTCCCCGAAGGGGTTTTTTAGTAAAGGGGTTTTGATGGCGGTTTGAAGGAAATGGGAAAATCCCAGTGGGGGAGAGAGATTTTCAGATAGCAGTAGGTGAGAAGGGGCAGCTGGGGAAATAATGACGAAGGGGGGATGGAAAGGGGCAGTAGAGCAGGGGTGGGACGAGCAACGGAGAAGCCTGGACATTCTTCCCCCCTCTTCGTGGGGCAAGGGGTGCGAGTAATTAGGGATGCGGGGGGGGACGGAAAGGGGGATTATTGGGGGTTGTGATGTGATGGTTGCCGGTTTTTTCAATTTTGTCTTTAAGTGAGTGGCCAGGCTCAGCAAAGAGATCGTGACCGGGGCCTGAACTTTAGGCCTTAGGGGGGATGGAAGGTGTCAAAGAGGCGTTTTGGGGGGTTTTTGTATGTGGAAAGGGAGGTGAAAATTTTTTTTTGGCGCAGGAAGGGCATGTGATAGTCCTAGCATGAATTTTGTGTGGGGAAAGTCGCAGGGAGCTTTGACTTTCTCACAGCCGCCAGCACACCTGGGAAAATCCTGGAAAAACGATCTGGGTGTGTGCCAAGGCTGGGGCGTCTGCTTGGTGGTGCGGTGGGTGAGTGGTGCCACAAGTCCAAGGTGGTTGGAGAGTTTTTATTGTAATTTGACAGTGGTCTGGCAGGAGGGGAGGGATTGGGGGCAAAATGGGACTGTATGGGTCTGTGAGTTTTTGGTATTAATGGAGCGGAATTTCTGTATGGATAGGGGAGGGTTTGTCCAGAGAAGGGTGAGAATTGTTAATGAAGGATAAGATTGTGGTCAGAAGAGCATAAGGAGAATTAGTGAAATTAGAAATTGAGGGGAAAAATGACAGAAGACAATTTCGAGAGTTCCCTCCTTGTGGGTTTTGGGAAATTTTTTTCTGTCTGTCTCTTGTATGGGTTTGGCTTTCGGGGGGGGCCGGTTGGTACCACCATCTTTAGGTTTTCCTATAAAGGTGGGCCTTTTACTGTGCTTTTTCCTGGGGGGACCCAAGAGCGCGGGTATTCTCGTTCACATATGTTATGCAGATTATTCTGTAGGACAGATTCCGGGAGTCCCAATATTCTTAAATTGTTTTCCAAGTCTTCAACCTTGTCGGAGAGACGCTTATTATCCGACAGAACATCTTTCAGTTGGGTTCTTAGTGCATCTGCATCCATTTCTAATGTCTGCACCCAAAACTCCAGCTCCTCAATACGTTGGCTATGATCAGTAATATCACCCTTGATCTGTGCAAACATGTCAGTTACAGTATTTGCCAAGGTTTCTTGAAGGTCAGGAGCTATTTGTCGAGCTACCTCCGTAGCAATTTACTTATAAGTGTCCTCTGTGATATTGTTAATATTTGCGGCTACAGGATGTGGAGTAGCCAGGACATCTCCACTCTGCAATGGAATCCCTTCATACTCTGTCAGAGGAGGGCTTCTTACCCCCTTTTCCCTGTTGCTTTGCAGATTTTGATTTCCCCATTTTTTGAATATAGCGGTCCATGCACTATGATCAATGGGCAGTGCTGGAGATATAGCATACTAGAAAAGACACTAACCTACTCAGAGAGTGTTCAGTACTTCCTTATGATTGCAAATGTCGAGTTATAAATGTATACCCCTGAGAGCCACTGAGGTTGTGGTGAAAGGGGCTATGGCACCCACCACTCTAATATTGTCCACTCCTACACTGGAAGTTTCAACAGATTTCAGATTTTGGCCTCTGTAACTGTGATGTCTATCCCCAGTCCGGCCCTGGTATAACGGCCTCCAGAAGAAGAAGAAGAAGGGAAGGGCAGGATCTCCCAGAAATCACTGAGAAATCCCAGCTCACTGACCGCAGAGCCTCCAAGGGCAATGGGTGCTCCAGCAATGTGTGCTAATTATTGTATATCAAGTAGCACGGGCTAATTATTGAGTGGCAGAGAAATCCACTGAGGATTGTTGTCAGTCTAAAATGACGGTTCGTGACTCCTGTTGTTCCCCTCTGACCTGAATTACTGGCGCTCTAGCAGTGCGGATCATTCGAGCGGCTGCCTAATTTCGGGGCCTCCAGATATCTGCAATGTCCCAAAGGCATTAAACCCCCAGGCAGTGTGGATTATCTGCTGTGCGGCCGAGGGATCTTCAGACGGTTACTGTCGGCCCAAGATGGCAGCTTGTGCCCCTTGTTGCTATTCCTCGCCGCTCTGCAGTTAGGGTGGATCAGTCCGTCTGGAGATGCGGGTCACTGGGTGTGGCTATTAGCTGAGCTCCAGGCCCCCAGGTACCTGTAATATCGCAACAAGTCCGGGTCCGCATCGTTACTGACCGTGCAATGCATGCCGCGTTTCCTTTCCGGCGGCCACCTTCCCACCTCGGAGAAATGCTGCGGCCTCCCCTAGACACAAGTAACTTTAGCAGATAGTTCCGGTCTCATTCACGGACGTTGCTCCCTTCTGTCCACCACTCTTCAATCCTCTTCAGCTCCCACAGGGATGGTTTTGTCTGGTAAAGTTGGAAGTTTAAGGTGCCGCTGTTCCGGAGCTCTCACTCCTGCTTCATCTCTTCATGTCGGCACCGGAGCCGGAAGTGTACATTACATTTTGTGTGTAACGCGTATAAAGACCTTTCACCCGTATTAGGTACCCCTGTGTTTGGTGACTTATCGTGTCACCTCTGATTATACTGTTGCAATTTTGATGGGGAAGACACGGGTATGTGCCTCTCTTTTGAGTCTTCTTTTGTTTTTTATATAGATCTGAACTAATGAATGCATTACCTATAGTCTTGCCCTTATGGTAAACAAATCTAGGTTTACATGTGAATAGGTCTCCATATTGTGGATCACTCTGTAAGCGTTTCCAAGCATTCAGTATAGCCCGTCTAATGATGCCAGCATGTGAGTCGTATGTGGACATGAATAATATCGCACCTTGTTCTTGATGTTTTTTTCCAGCCTTTTTCACTACTTCTTCGCGAGGAATCAAGCTTACCTCCTTACCGATGCGTTCAACTTTTTCCCTAGGATATCCCCGGGATACAAATTTTTCATCTAATTTAACCATCTCCTCATCATAATGTTCCACATCTGAACAGATTCTGCGCCGCCCGCATGAACTGTCCCTTAGGTATTCCACGAAATGTCTGGGGTGCATGAAAACTATCATATCGTAGCCAGTTATTCTTATCCGTGGGCTTATTATACAAGGTGGTACTTAAAATATTACCATCCCTATACACCGTAACATCCAAATAATTCAAACTGGTCTGACTCTGTATCCCAGAAAACGCCAACACTTCATGAATGTTATTGAGATATTTAGAAAAATCATTACGTTCTTCCTCTTATCCTGTCCATGGCATGAATCGTCGCTACTACCTCACCCCACAGAAAACCTGTGGCAAAAGGGACCCTGGACAAATCTCTGCTCTTTTTCTGCAAAAAAAATATTAGCAAAGTGGTGCACGGGGACCCTCGGGGTTTTCTCGTCGGCCCCATATAAAGTATCGAAAAAAGGGAAGTATTTCGGGTAGAATCACTTCCAAAAATTTGCAAAAAAAAAAACCAATCATTTGATTTGTAACACCTGTGTCTTCGCATAGCTTGTTCCTAACTGCTTCTAAGCCCATTTCGGGGATATTTGATACAAGCTCAAATGTATAGGGTTTTTGGTATGTTAATTTGGAATGTGGACTACCCTCCCATCTTTGCCCTTGTGTTATGTAAAATTGCTTGCTGTGTTTGGTAGTTGAATTGTAATAGTGGGACTACACCTCCATATTGCTCGCGTAAGTATAATTGCTCGCTTTGTTTGGTATTTTAATTGTGAATTGGATACACCCCCCTTTTCATTTGCCTTGCTGTATATGTAAAATTGTTGCTGTGTTTGGGTTTATGTTGAATTGTGAATAGTGGATACACCCCCTCTTTTGCTCTGCTGTATAGTAAAATTGCCTCTGCTGTTTTGGTATGTTGAATGCTAGATTTCCCCCAATTTCGTCCTTATAATTACCCTGTGTTTTTTTGAATCATGTGAATTCTACCCCTGGTCTCTCTTTTGGGTTATTTGAAAAACCCAACCCATTGTGGACGGGGGCCAGTTTATTTCAATAACTCCAATAGAATAGTATAAATTAGTTAGCTTGGGTCGTTGCCCTTTGGGTCAGTATAGCCATGTGGGTTTAGGAACCCATATCTGTAAGTGAACCAATATGAAAGTGTTTGATAGGCTGAATAAGGTATCTGAAATAAAACCGAAATTTAGCCGGAAAAGGGGGCCGAAGGGGGTAGGGGGGAAAGCCTTTTTTAATATCTGGGCTTCTCAAAAAAAAAAAAAAAACCCCTATTCCCATGCTCATTTTTGTGTCTTTCTTGCGCCTCTACCTCCTGGTTTCCCACCAGTTATTGCCCCAAAATTTTACCCACCCCAGCCCCTCCCTTCCCCCCCATTTTTCATCACACACTCTCCTTTCCCTTTTCAAATACCACAAACCCCTGCTCCTTTGCTGCCAAAGCTACTCATATCACACTGAATCATCTGCTGTATTTTTTCTTTCTTCTTCTTGCGCAGGTAACATTTCTTAACCCCGGCCCACCCCCATTATGCTCATCCCACTCCTCCTCCCATAAAACCCTGTTACCAAATTTAAATTTTCCCCTGTCATTTTTTTTCCAGCCCCTTTTAAAATGTGCTCTTGGAACGCCCAAAATCCGTCAAAAAAAAAATCATGTGTTCATGACCTATTTCACCCCAAACCCCCTCAACCTGCTGCCCTCAAGAAAAAAAGGCTCCCCCCCTTTTGACCCCGCTTCCCTTGCCGTCTAACCTATGGCGGCCTCCTTCCCCATACCCTCAGATTAGAACGGGCCGGGTGGGGGGGAGGGCTATTTCCCTTTTCTCCATACCATTACCGGTTTCCCCTCCGACCCTACTCACTTTCCCCTTTGAGGCCCACACCCTCAGACTCTTTAGCCTTTTTCCCCGACTCGCGGTTGTTAAACAGACCCCGGCTCACCCCCCCAGTTCGGATCATTTTGCTGCCTGACCCCCTCACTTCCTTCTACGAAATCCCACACTCAAATGGGTGACTTTAACATCCCATTGAGGACCCCAGTCTCCCTCCCTTCAGTCCTTTACTAACCCTTCTCTTGGCCTCTCGCAAGTTTAAACTCTCCCCCCCAAAGGGAGGGAAACCCTGGATCGGGTTTTTCGAAAACTTCCTCAATCTCTAACTTTAAAATTCTCCTTACACCTCTCGATCAAAATCTTATATCCTTCATATTACTAATTCCCCCCTCTCGGGAAAACCTGCCCGCTCCTTTCAAAAAACCCACTTCATAAAAACACTCGGAATTCAAGACGCCTTTCAGCCTCATGCCCCCAATTCCCCCCCTCTCCTGCCCTGCCCGGGCGTCCAAACAATTAATAAACTCTTTCACCACCCTGGGACACATTGGCCCCGCCCCAAACACCGCACCCCCCAGAGTCGACACCCACAGCCATGGCCACGCCCAGACCCCCCATCTGCACGATTTTCCCAGATGTGCGGAGCGTTGTGGAGGAAGCGAAGTCCCTGCAGACTTTCTCCCTCAAATTTAGCTCGGGGATTATCAATTCCCCCTTCCACCCCAAACCCCAAAAAATTTTCACCTCCACATCGCACCTTACACAACAACCCTAAACCCCTGTTTGAACACCACCCCTTTCTGGGCCAACTCAGGCCCGGGTCTCGACCTCCTGTGAAGACCCGGGCCCACTATTTAAAAAGAGAAAATTGACAAATCCGGCAAAAAATCTCACTCAAACCCCAAGCGCAGCCTTTGGGTCCCCTCCCCGCACACCCCCCAGCCTACCCAGCTCTTGACCCGAGCAGGAAAAATTGCCCAGGCTTTGTTTCTGCGCGCCCAACCCCCTGTTTAAATGACCCATTCCCTCCCCTGTCCATTATTTCCAGCTATCATCTCCAATAACTGCAATCTGTAACCTCTCTCTCCAGGGATCTTCCCATTTTCCTTTAAACATGCTGTTAAACCCCCTTACTGAAAAAGCCCCCTCTGGACCCATCCTTGCTGATAACTACCGCCCCAGTCTCTAACCTCCCTTTATCTAAAACCCCGGGAACGTTTGGTCTCCCTTTTGCCTAATCTGCTTTCTCTGCAAAACCTTTTTTGCCCCCTCTGCAATCAGGTTTCGCACCTACATCCAGGGAAACTGCTCAACAAAGTCTCAATGATCTCCAAAACAGCAAAATCCCCCGGGGGGGGGGGGTTTTAACTACTTTGTTGCTTCTTTGGGATCTCCTGCGCGTTTGACCTGTTGATCACCACTTTCCTCGCTCACCCCATTGGCTCCAGAAAACGTCTTTTTTGGTTTCATCTTACCTTTTTTTAAAACGCTCCTTCAGTGTCACATTTTCCGGTTCTCCCTTCTCTCCTTTTTTTCTGTCGGGGGTTTCGGGATCCGTTTTGGCCTTCCTTTCTCAATTTCAGCCCCCCTTTAAAAAAACCATCAGCAGATTTGGGGTTCCAGTACCATCTCTAGTGATGAACCCAATTATTCCCTCCCCCCGGACATCAAATCCGCCTTGCTAAAAACCAGTGACTGCCGTCCCCTGTCTCTGACTCATTTCCCCCCGTATTTAAACAAACCCCCACTAAAACTAATTTATCTTCCCCCCCATTACTAAAGACCTTACCCTCCATTTCTGTCCAGTGTGGGCACCCCCCATAACCCTAGGGAGCAGGCCCGCTGTCTTGGGGTTTTACAGATTCGATCTGTCTTTCATCCCCTATATCCCAATTTGCCCGCTCCTTCACCTGCACCTCAAAACATCTCCGAATCCCTCCCTTTCTCACTGTGGGAAAAAAATCAAATCTCATTGTTGCTCCTATTCATTCTTTTGAATGTAACTCCCCGCTTATCGGGCTCCCTCTGTGCAAAATTCCCCTTCCAATTGTCCAGAATGCGCATAGGCTTTCTTTCTTTTAGGAGATACTGATCCTAACCCCGTTCAGTCCCTGCACTGGGTTTTTCCAGTAAGGTAAAAAAAAACTCATATCCACCCAAAAGTTTCCCCCAAAGCTGCCCTCCCCACATTCCTCCCTCATCTCTGTCTCCACCCTACCCGCTCTCTCCGCCTGCATGTATCAGGTTTCAATCATCATCATCCCCAACCCCCCATGCCCTCTCCAAGCTTTACCGGGGAAAAAGTTCTTGGAAATGTACCGGGGCGATCAGGTGACTAGAAATTCATACTTTAAAAGGGCCCCTGAGAAAAAACATCTTTTCACTTGGCACCAAAAATCCCCCATGCAACACCCCCCCTCCCCCCAAAACTCCCTAGCCATCACTCATTTTTTGGCACTTTAAAGTATTAGATGTCTGTTTGGGTGGCAGGTTTTTTCTGAATTCTATGTATAACAACCCCCTATTTATGTCCCGGCTGACCTTTAAATCTACACTTCTTCCCCCCGTCCCCCCCGTACACCCCAAAAAAAATTGTAAACCTGCGAGCGGGTCTCACACCTTGTGTCCATCTGTAAGTACTTTTTTAAAGGTAATTTTCTGAAGTTTACCCTCCAAATTGTAAAGTGTGCGGTAGTTGGCGCAAGAAATAAAGATTTTTATTATGGAAATGGGAGTGACATTACTCATATCAATCCCCTGAATCCTATTAAGAAAATCCATTCTGTCCTTCAGACACAACGGTAACATGGGGCATATGTTTTGTAAAAACTTGGACAACAAGCCCGCAGGTTCAAAGACCGAACCTACTCCCGACACTATTGGGGCGGCCCGGCGGAGAGTCCAGTGTTTTATGTATTTTTTGGGACTAAAACATAAGGGGGTTCTAGGATTTTCAGGTAACAACATCTTGCCTATCTCTTGACTAATAACCCCATTTAGTACTGCTTCCTCAGTAATCCAAGTGCCTTCTCTCCTTCCAATGTAGGCTCTTGTTTTAACACTTCATAGACCGTAGTATCACATAATTGTCCAGTTGCTTCCTCAATATACAGCACCTTTCTATCCATTATCTCGGTGGCCTCTCCTTTATCCGCTTTTTTTTTTACAATCACTCTGTCATCTTCTCTGAGGTTTCTCAAAGCTTGTTTTTCTTCCTTAGTCTTATAAGCTGATTTCTTGTCTCGTTTTACTTTCTCCCACCGACTAAACTCCTCACTTTTAACCATTTGTTGAAACGCTTCTAAGATAGCATTTTTAATGGGGGGATCCAAATGACTCATACAAGCCACTCTAACTAATGTTATTGTATCTCTAACCTTCTGATGTTTTCCAAAAAACAACCCAATTGTACGGCACAGTTTTTATAAGTCAACTTCAAAAATAAATTGATCAAGTTGGAAATATGGTACATAAAGAAGTCCTTTGTTCATGACTGATCTCTCATAGGAGTCAATGGTCTGTTGGAGAGGTTCACAACTAGAGCTCTTATATTTTCTTCGTCCTGTGCTCTGGTTTTCATGCCAGTAGCTCCCTCCTGATCTGCCCTCGTGCTTTCTGCATCTGTCCCTTCTAAAGAAGGAGGATTCTGACGTGTTTTCTTCCCAACTCCTTTTCGTCTCCCTTGTCCCCGTGAACTCTCACTGTCCGTCTCCTGAGCGGCAGATGAAACATCACTAATAGACTCCATCCTGCCTTGCATCCTTCTGCGGTATTGTGTCCTCTCCATCACCCACGTGTAAACTCTGTCATGTACATACTTATTTGTGCCCCGTTTAAATTTCTTCATTTTCTTGGCCAGAATCTGATCTTTTAATTTACTCTTATTTTGTTTTTGTTCTTTGTGTCTTATCAAATTATTCCATAGAGCTCAGTTTAAAGTCATTTTCAAGCTTCTCCATCTCTTCTCGTTTATTGCCGACTGCGATTTGTAGATGGTGAACAGTTAACAACATGACGATTGCTGTCTTGTTATAAAATTGCTAGTTTTAATATGATGTCTTTTGACAAGATTGTGGCTCTGACAGATAGAAGGGCCGGTGTGTACACAGTGTCATAAACTGAAAGATCTGAAATTTTGTTACAAGCTCAAACAGCAGGATTTTCTTGGGAGGGATCTACTAATACTTCCATTGATCATGGGAAGAAGCTGGAACAATGAGCAAAAAAGAGTTAAGTTTGTCATTACACGCTTGAACACTTAAGGAGTATACAACAGTTCAGAGAATCCCTACAGGAATAAAGAGTCATTTAACTCCGATATTACTGAAGGATAATAAAATATATCAAGAGTGCTGGTATGCATGGTCCATACTCTCTTGATCTCATGCTGTTAACTGTTCTCCATCTACAAATCGGCAATAAACGAGAAGAGATGGAGAAGCTTGAAAATGACTTTAAACTGAGCTATCTCAATAACATTCATGAAGTGTTGGCGTTTTCTGGGATACAGAGTCAGTCCAGTTTGAATTATTTGGATGTTACGGTGTATAGGGATGGCAATATTTCAAGTACCACCTTGTATAATAAGCCCACGGATAAGAATAACTTGCTACGATATGATAGTTTTCATGCACCCCAGACATTTCGTGGAATACTTATGGGACAGTTCGTGCGGGCGGCGCAGAATCTGTTCAGATGTGGAACATTATGATGAGGAGATGGTTAAATTAAATGAAAAATTTGTATCCCGGGGATATCCAAGG
>JAODAL010066177.1:0-17889 GCA_025379985.1 Phyllomedusa bahiana | reverse complement strand
TTGATTTGTTTTGGGACTTTGTTCGCAGTTGCAACACCTTAAAACTCCCACCCCATTTTTATGCAGTGTTGACTCTAGGATGCTTGGTATTCAGGGGAGTCCATGGTCTACTCAGTGACTACAAGGTGCCCAGCTGTTCCATCTACCAAACAAGTTTAAATCATCATCAACTCCCTACCACCATTCTACTCAGGCCCAGTTGCGCTAGTACTTCCGGTTGGGACTCACCTATCTAAGCTGCTGCTCCTCTGCTCTCCTCTGTTGGCTGCTGCACGTGTCCCCACTCTCTAGGCATGCCGGCTCAGTGAAATTTAAAGGGTCAGAACCCTATATCTCCTGGCCACCTCCCCTGCTTCCATGCCAGATCTATTGTACTCATGCCATTGGAGAAAGCATTTCTTAGATTGTCCTATCCATACCATGTACCAGTCCCCTCGCCTCCGTCCTCTGACCATGCTTGTTTGCTGCCTGCCCTGACCTCTTTACCATCCCAGACTACGAGTTTGCCTGCCGATTCAGTACCACACTGCACCCCAGCTGTGTCCGCAAGCAAGTCGCATCAAAGGTAGTGATCTGGTAGTCTCCCGCCGCACCAAGCCCAACCTGCCATGCGGTGGGCTCTGATGAAAACCAGGACCTATTTAGACTCCCCTCTCTGATTCTTGCTTATACCACCACTTGCAGTGGTCCAGAGGATGCACACCTCAGGTCTGCTCTTACGGTAAGCCGGCCATTACATGCAGTAGGTATGAGGTGTTTCTGTGCTGGGATTTTGCAAAATGTGGAACTGTGCATAATGGCTAAACATAGTTACATAGTTTGTGATGTCCATCCAGTTCAGCCTATTGTGCTATAGTGGTGATCCAGAGGAAGGCAAAAACCTCCATGAGGTAGAAGCCAATTATTCTCATTTTAGGGAAAAAAATTCCTTCCCGACTCCTATCTGCCAATCAGAATAAATTCCTGGATTAACGCCCTTTCCCCAGAATCCTAATCACTGTAACTTATTATATTATTACACTCTAGAAATGCATTCAGACCCTTTTTGAACTCTGTTAGTCAATTTACTATGACAAGTTCCTCTGGTAGTCTAATTGCTCTTACAGTAAAGAATCCCTTGCTATGTTTATGTTGAAATGTTGATTTTCCCCTCTCGGCGTAGAGAATGCCCCCTTGTTCTTGATACAGTCCCACGTATATTGACCCTTAATATATTGTGACTGAGTGACCTTAGGTGGTCACATGGTGCTGCCACTAGGTGGCATACAGCAAGTCATCTACTAGAAACGTGTCACCAACAGCAACACTAGGTTGATGACACCTGTACATAGTACGGCTGATGCCCAGCCATTATGGGCTGGCTTTTTCCGGAACGACTGCAGTTGGCTGGGTGTCTGTTCCATGTTCCAGGACAGGTTTTGAGCAGACCTGCGCCTGCAGGTAATCAGAGGGCGTGGTCTGCTATTGGGAGTGGAGTAGCAGACAAGCCAAGGAGAAGGGCTCTTGCCCCAAAGGCTTGAGATAAGCCTGAAACATACTGTGCTGGTATGTATTGGTGGTACTGGATGTTAGGTCCAGACTCCCTGAGTAGAGAGGGACTGTTTGCATTAAGTTAATGGCTAGACAGCCGAGGATTTTATTTGTTGATTTGTAAACTGTAATCCTGTGAATAAAGCTGGCTGAGGCCAGTTTCAAAAGAAGTTCTGTGTGCAAGTGCCATTTCGCTTACCAAAGCAGTGATCCAGGAGCTAAGGAACCACAGGATGGTTCAAGATGGCGTCCAAAAGCAAGTGAGGTGTTACAATATTTATACATATTTATTATGTCTCCGCGAAACCGTCTTTTCTCTAAACTAAATAACCATAGTCTTGCTAATCTTTCTGGGTAATGCAGTCAACCCAGTCCCCTTATTATTCTTCTTGCCCGCCTTTGAACCTGTTCAAGCTCTACAATGTCTTTCCTGTGAACTGGTGCCCAGAACTGTACACAATATTACATGTGTGGTCTGACCAGTGACTTATATAATGAGAAAATGATGTTCTCATCGTGTGCATCTATGCTCTTTTTAATACACGTCATAATCCTGTTTGCCTTGGCAGCTGCTGCCTGACACTGGCTGCTACAGTTAAATTTACTATCTAAGTCCTTTTCCATGTCACTTTTTCCCCAGCGTTTGTCCATTTAAAAAGTAATCATGGAATTGATTTTTCATTCTCATGTGCATAACCTTGCATTTCTTCAAACGTAAGTTATGGCAACATTCTTTTAGTTATGTAATTTATTTTAACAATACATATAGTCCAACAGTCTAGGACACATTTAAAACAAAGAAAAATATAGAACAAATGCTGTGGTATACTTATAGTTTGAAGTCCAGCATATAGCTTTCACCAGATTCTTAGGTGATCTAAGCAGGATAGCTGGGAGACGCAAACATTAAAGCAGCAATGGAGGTAGCTCACATGGCAACTGGCTGTACATTGGCATACATTTAAAGAGTTGCACCTTTCAAAGATTTCATAACCTTGCATTTATCTGTGTTAAACCTCATCTGCCATTTCTCCAACGTATCCAGATCCCTTTGTAATTAAACATTAGCCTCTATTGTGTTGATTACTTTACAGAGCTTAGTTTCATCGGCAAAGACTGATATTCTACTGTGCAATCCTTGTGTAAGGCCATTAATGGATATATTAAAGAGAATAGTGCCCAATACTGACCATTGTGGTACCCCACTAGCAACAGGGATCCAGTCTGAGAATCATTGAGCCAGTTACTTACCCACTTGCAAACATTTTCCCTCAGTGCAAGCATTCTTATTTTACTTACCAACCTTTTATGTGGCACAGTATCAAATGATTTAGAAAAATCTAGATAAATGACATCCAATGCCTCACTCTGATCCAGTCTAGAACTAACCACCTCATAGATGCTGATGAAATTAGTTTGACAGGACCAATCCTTCATAAACCCACGAAGTGATACTAGTACATGTATTTTCAGTGAGATACCTCCAGTATAGCATATCTTAGAAAACCTTCAAACATTTTACCTACAATAGAGGTTAAACTTACCAGCCTATAGTACCCAGCATCATTTTTTGACCCCTTTTTGAATATTGGCACATTTTCTATGCGCCCATCCTTTAAGACATATCCCGTTGTTATACAGTCCATAAATATTAAGAATAGGAGCATATCTATCACATTACTTGGGGATGTATACCATCAGGGCCCAGTGATTTGTCTATTTTAACCCCTTACCGCCGGAGCCAGTTTTGGCCTCTCTGACAGAGCCCCATTTTTTAAATCTGTCATGTGTCACTCTATGTGAGAATAACTTTTTGACACTCTTACCTATCCATGTGATTCAGAGACTGTTTTCTTGTGACACATTGTGTTTTAAGATAGTAAGAAATTTTGGCCCATACAATCCTTCTTTATTTGTGAAAAATATAAAAAAATTGTGAAAAATGTGAAAAATTTACCAATTTTAAAGTTCAAAAATTTCTGCATGTAAGACAGATAGCTATTCCACTCAAAATAGTTTATAACTAGCATCTACCATATGTCTGCTGTAGTTTGGCATCTTTTTTTTAAATGTCTTTTTTTTTACGACATTAGGGGGCTTAGAAATCTAGTTTGAATTTTAAAATTTTCAACAAAATTTGCAATATAAATTTTTTAGGGACCAGTCCAGTTCTAACGTGACTTTGATTGACCTGTATGTTAGATACCCCCATAAATGACCTCATCTAAGAAACTACACCCCTTAAAGTATTCAAAACCACATTTAGGAAGTTTATTAACCCATTAGGTGTTTCACAAGAATTAAAGCAAAGTGGAAGTGAAATTTCAAAATTTCACTTTTTTTTGCAGATTTTCAATTTTTATACATTGTTCACAAGAACACCCTAGATGAGACCATAGAAATGCAACTTAATATTGATTCTCCAGATTCTGCCGTTTTCAGAGATATCCCATATGTGGCCCTAGTGCATTATTTGGCTCAACCACAAGTCCCAGAATAGGAGGAGCACCTACTGGACTCTGGGGTCTCATTTTCATTATGATTTTATTTAGGGGCCATTTCAGGTTTGCGGACACCATAAGGTGCTAAAACTTCATAAACTCCCCTAAAAAGACCCCATATTGGAAACTACACCCCTTAAGGAATATATCCAGGGGTGTAGTGAGCATATCGACCCCACAGGTGTGTCACAAAATTTTTTAGCGTTAGGCTGTGAAAATGAAAAAAATTTTTTTTTCCAATAATCTGCAATTTTAGCTGAAAATGTTTAATTTTTACAAGGCATCCTGGTAAAAAAGCACCCAAAACCTTGTTACGCAATTTCTTCCAAGTTCGGCAATACCCTACATGTGGGTGTAAACTGCTGTTTGGGCGCATGGCAGGGGGTACAAGGGAGGGAGCGCTATTTGGCTTTTGGAGCGCAGATTTTGGTGGGGCCATGTCGCATTTACAAAGCCCCCAAAGTACCAGAACAGGTGAAACCTTCCAGAAGTCACCCCATTTTGGATTCAGCATGCCTCATAGATCTCATCTAGGGGTGTATTGTACATTTTGGGTGCACAGGTGTTCCAAAGTTGTTGTTTTTTTGCATTGGGCTATGAAAATGAGGGGAAAACGCAATTCCGCCATTGTTTTTTGGGCTTCAATTTTACAGCGTTCGCCGTGCAGTATAAATGACGTGATAACTTTACTATGGGGGTCGGTACAATTGCAATGATATAGATTTTATATATTTTTTTTATGTTTTATTACTTTTACACAATAGAAATAGGTCTATGAAAAAATTGCTTTTTATGTGTCCTGTTCTGACAGCCATAACTTTTTGAGTTTACTGTGTACGGAGCTGATTATGGGCTTGTTTTTTGCGGGATGAGTTGACGTTTTTATTAGTACCATTATGGGGGGCATATGCCGCTTTGAACAAAATACAGCATTCCTGGTAGTGTTTTTTATTTTTATTTTTTAACAGCGGTCACCGTGCAGTATAAATTACATGCTAGTTTTAATCAGCAGGTCGATACGATTACAGTGATACCCAATTTGTATTTTTTTTTATGTTTTACTGCTTTTACACAATAAAAACACTTTTCAAAAAGGAAAACACGTTTTTGCATCGCCATAGTCTGAGAGCCATAACTTTTTTATTTTTCTGTGCACGGAGCTGTGTAGGGGCTTGTTTTTTGTGGGTAGAGTTGACATTTTTATTGGTATCATTTTTGGGGGGACAAGACTTTTTGATCAGTTTTAAATCCGTTTTTTGGAAGACAGGGTGAAGAAAATACTGCAATCCTAGTAGTGTTTTTTATTTTTATTTTTAACAGCGCTCACCATGCAGTATCCATGACCAGTTAGCTTTACTCTCTGGGTCGATACGATTACGGCGATACCCTATTTATATAGTTTTTTTTTATTTTGAAGCACTTTAAAAAAAAAAAGTGTTTTTATTGTGTTAAATAATATTTATGCATCGCTGTCTTCTGAGAACCATAACTTTTTTATTTTTTCGTATACAGAGACGTGTAAGGTCTTTTTTTTGCGGGATGAACTGAAGTTTTAATTGGTACAACTTTGGCATTTATATGAGTTTTTGATCGCTTTTTATTCCATTTTATGTGCTGCAGGATGTACAAAAATCGCAATTCTGTGACATTTTTTTTTTTTTTTTTTTGCGGCTTTCACCGTACGGATTAATTAACATGACAGATTTATAGGGTGGGTCGTTACGCACGCGGCGATACCAAATATGGGTACTTTATTTATTTTTGATTGGGATGATTGCTGTTTGTAAAGGGGAAAAGGTCGGTGTACGTGTTTTTATTTTATTTTTTTGTGTTTGTGTTTTACTTTTTTTGCACTTTTGACATTTATTTTTACTTTTTTTTTCACTTTTTTTCACTTTTTCTTCTAACAGCAATCATCAAATTGCTGTTAGAAGGCAGGCCAGTGCACAGTACTAGTACTGTGTACTGGTCAACATGACAACTGCCTGTCACCATGCCCACAATGCTTTGCGGGCATGGTGATGTCACAGATGACCCCGGGAAGTACCGTTCACTTCCCGAGGGCATCAGACAGGGGATCGGTGCCGCACTACAGTGCGGCAGCTGCCGGGAGCAGGCGGGAAGAGCTCACTCCTCCTGCCTGCGGCTTAATTATCACAGCCATGACAGGCTGCGGTAATGAAGCTGTAATCACCTGCGGCTGGAGCTCACGCCGGCCGGGGGTGATACGGCATGCGGCCAGCGGTAATTTACCGCTGGTTCCATGTTGCGATCGCGCGCGGCTCGCCTGCAAGCCTGCACGATCGCCAGGACATATTCATACGTCCATTTGCGGGAAGTCACTTCCCGCTAGGGCATATCCATACGCCCTATGTCGGGAAGGGGTTAAACTTAAGGCGGAGCTGCACTTCTTCCTGCGTTAGACAAGAAAAATTTAGGGCCACATGTATGAAAACAGTCTAGATCTAAAATTCACTTTGTTGCCCACAATGCAACCCCATTGCAACCAATCAGAGCGCCCCTTTTGTTTGTCCAGAGCACTATACGAAATGAAAGGGATGCTCTGATTGGTTGCTATGGAATTTTAGACCTAGACAGTTTTCATACATGTGGCCGTAAGGTGGATTTTACCTCCTCCCTCTGCCCATCAACAGGAAGGTTGTTTTCCTTCGTAAATAGGGTAATTACAAGGAAACAATGTTTAATAGGTTTGCTTTCTTCTCATCGCCCTCCACAATATCTCCCTCACTACTTTTCATATTGCCAACTTTTTCAGTTTTAATCTTTTTGCTATTTATATAGTTAAAACATATTTTGGGGTTAGTTTTACTTTCTATGGCAATATGCCTTTCTGTTTCCAGATTTGCTGTCTTTATCATTGTTTTACATATTTTTTTTTTCTTAAGTAGCTTAAAATTTTTTTGTTATTTATTGCCTCATTTACATCTCTGTTGATCCTCGTTGTTTTTTTTCCTGTTTTTAATCATTTTATTTCCAAAGGTATGTACCTCTCATAGTGGGCACATAAGATGTTTTTAAAGATCTCCCATTTATTATACTGTGGTCACTATTTTCTAGAACATGTGCACTTTGTATTTGTCTGTCCAAATTACATTGTTCCAGAATTATGGTGAATTGGACTTTTAAATGTTTGAAAATGGCCAGATTGGTAAGCAGCAACAACCACTCAGGGTTTTTTGACCATTTAAATCTTTAGATATTGTTTTCAGGTACACAGTAAAGCCAGTAACTTTGCTTACCTGCAGCAGAATACAGGATTTCTCACTGATGCCACTGGGTCATGTGACCCACACTCTGAGCTGCTGAAACACACATGGCGACATGTCAGAAAAGAAGTGCCACCATGCCAGTTTTAAGGTGCACTTAAATGAGTGTAAAGTCTGCCTGAATGAATGAATGAACTTGTCAAATATCTGGCCTATGGCATACCTTGCATAGTATAATATAGTATAATTGATGCGCCTAATCTAGGCATGTAGCATAGTTTAGGCGCATAGCATATCATTGCTAGCATATTTGATGCGCCTACTTTAGGTGCATTCAAATGTGTTGTGCCTGGCGTATAATGCGCCTAGTTTTGGTGTACTACAGTTCATTTATATAGAGAATAGGGTGTCAACAGTTTTTTGGTGCAAAATACACCCAAAAAATGGCACAGCCCTAATGGGACATGTCATCTGTCTATGCATTCCTATCTGTCCTATGCATTCATAGATATTCATAGAGCCTAACTTCTTTTCAACATCAAAAGCTCAGTGTCTTTTAGCTTATCAGAGTATAGGTAATGGGAACTAAAAAAGACTGTTGTATCAGCCAGAAATGCTGTATTCAGCTGCAGCTAAGCAAAACTAATGTCACGGGGGTCGCGGGCTCCGCTGCCTCCCGCGACCATTCCCCCGCTGGGGGGGTCGGTGCGGCGGCCCCCGCGACCACCCCTCGGCTGCCTCGGCCTCGGCGCCCCCTCCTTACCGGCCGTGCTCCGGTAAAACCCCGCCCCTGCCTGTCCGGGCGTGCGCGTGGCGCGTTAAGGCCCGCGCGCGCGCCGGCTTCTCTAAATTTAAAAAGGGCCAGTGCCCCGATAATTGGTCATTATGGGGGCCGCGGGTTCTTTTAAGGTATCCCCCCCCAGACTTTCCTGCGTTGTGGTGTGTTCCCTGTGTCTAGAGGGTATTGCTTTTCCCACCCTGATTACCCGTGTACGTCGTTCCCGCTACGTTTCGCCCCTTGCCTTTTGCCGCCTCCCCTGCCGTCTCCCGCCTTGCCCAGAACCTTGCCCCTGCCGCCCTCCGCCTGTCCTGGGAAGGCCTTGGATTACGTTTCTGACCCCGCTGTACCCCGGGTTGCCTTGGGAAAAAGCCCCACTCAGGGGAAACGCCCGGGTAGCCTACGCTGAAAGCAAGTCCACCCCGCTTTGCGGGGGCTCTGGTAAAAAACGGGGGGTTACTTAAATTCCCGTTCCCTGGGGGGGCTAGCTATCCCCGCTTGCTTGGCCCCCGGGTTCCACTCCCAGTACAGTACAGATGGATGGATTCCCCCCGGGTACCTTCCCTGATCTCGGGACTCTTCAGCTGTCGCCCGCGTTTTCAACGCTCGCAGCTTGCGGCCTGTGCAAAACTGGCGATCGTTTGCCCCCAGGTGCCGCTTGCCCCTGCTCCGTTGCTCGGCATCCTTACTCTCCCCGCTCCAGTTCGGGACCCTCTCTGCATCTGCCACCCCCCTCACGCTAGAGGAGATCCAAAAAAATCCCGGGGGTTCATCACCCGTGTCCATCCCCTCGAAATGATGGGGCCCCCCAATTCCCCTAAGGGCGACCCAAAGGTGGCCTTTTTTATCAGCCTCTTTTTGGGAAGCCTTGGTTGGGTACGCCACTATGGGTCGAGGGGCCCTTGACGGGACCCCCAACCTTCCTCGGGGGTTCGCCCCTGCTCTGGGGAAACCCGGCGTATTCTTGGCCGCCAGCGCTCCCCCGGGCCCGTCGGGAACACACTGGGCAGTATTCGGTGCAGTTTGCATCTCGCTTCGGAGTGGACTGGAAAACGAAGCTTGGTGGGACTTTTTGGAAGGCCTCTCGGGGCGAATAAAGGAAGCTGGGGGGGATCTACGTTCCCTTGGATGATCAATCCTTTTGGCCCCCGGTGGATTTTGCTTCGCCAAAAAGGGCAAAAAGGCCCGTTTTAAGGGGGGAAAACGTGTCCACGTCTTTTCCCCCGTTGGCTCCCGTTCGCGGTACCTCTTCCCCCCTTCAACGGTCTCTGAAGAGGAACCTATGCGGGAGAGAGCCCCCGAAAAAGGGGGGAAAGTTTCGCGTCTTTCTGAAGCAGCTGTGCTTCTTTTGTGGGGCTTGGCCTTTCTTTGGGGATGTCCGGTGCGCCGGGAAAAATTCCCGCAATGGGGCTCGTGGAGAGGCAACCCTGGGTAAAACGGCCCTCCCCCCCGCTGGACCTGCCCGTATATTTGGTGCTTTTCGGCCCCCCCTTTTCCAGGCCCCCGCCTTTATTGATTCGGGATCTGAGGAAACTTCATAAGCCAAAACTTGTGCCCAGGTTTGTTTCCTGTGACTCCATTGCTGAAACCTAGTTCTTTCCCCTGGTTAGTGGGAATCCCTTTAAAGGGAGCTATCCGCTTCGTTCGGCCCCCTCTTCTTGCAAAATTGGGGCTCTCCAAGGGACTTTGCGATTTTAGTTCCCTTTCCCCCTGGGACCCTTTTTGGGGCCCTTTCCTTGGTACAGGCTCCCCCGGATTTGGATTGGAGCACAGGGAAAAGTCATGCTTGGGGCTCCGGTGTCTCTTCGTTGGGGGGTCCAAGCGCAACTCGTTCAAGTGCCCCCCGGGAAAACCCTGCCAAGTCCTCCGGGTCTCCCTTCGCCTCGGGGCTTTGCTGTTTTTTCGGAAGTCGGCTGAAACTTTCCCCCCACCCCGGCTTTGATTGTCCTTTGACCTGCAATTGGCTGTTCCTCCCAGAGGCCGGGTTTACCTTCTCCATCCCGGAGACTAAAGGGCGATGTTGAGTAATCAAGGGAACCCCCGCAAAGGGTTCACCCGTAAGTCCTGTCTCCGGCTGGAGCCGGTTCTTCTTCGGGAGAAAAAGGGGCCCCTCCGCCCCTGCATCGATTTGGGGGGCCTGAACAAAAAATTCCCAAAAAAAAACCGTTACCCGTTGCCTTGATCTCAAAATCTTTGCCGCCTGCGAGGGGCAAAAAATTTTCAATGGATCTTGTGGGGCCTAAAATTTTTCCGCTTTAAGAAAGGGACGATGGAAAACGGCATTTAATCCGGGACGGCCATTTCGAGTTTTGGGGTTTATGATTTTGGTCTCGCAACCCGCCCGGCAGTTTTTCAGATTTTGTCAATGAAATTTTTCGGGGACCTACTCTAGTCTTGAAATCGTTATTTGGACGATATCTTTTCTCCCCAGCTGAGACTCTCGCCCCCCAGCCCGCCAGGTTTCGGCGACTCCCCCATCTCGTCTTTCCCAAACCGAGAAGTGCCCTGTTCGAACGCCCCAGTTACCCTTCCCCTAGGGTACATTGGTCTCTGTTGGGGGTCTCAATGGATTTCCCAAGCTCTCCGGGTGTTGAAAGGGCCACAACGGTGGGTGGGGCCTTTCAACGTCTTTTGGGGTTTGTAATTATGACAGAAAATTTATTCCCCATTTCTACACTTGTGGCCCCCTTGGGGGCTCTGATCGGAAGAACCCCCAATCCCAAGCCCGGGCCCCCCGAAGCTCAAGACCCCTTAAACCGGGCTAAAGCTGCTTTTCATCGGGTTGATCTGTCTGTCCAGAACCTAAAAGTCATTTTTCGGAAGTGATGCCTTTCAGTCGGCGCCGGCGCTGTCCTTTTGCAGAGATCCTCCTTTGGTAAATTCGTACCTGGGGATTTCTCCAAAACTTTCTCTCGCCCAGAAAAACTATACCCTAGGTGATCGGAATTTTGGGCCATAAAGCTGGCTCTTGAAAAATGGCGCCTGCTGGAGGGGGCTCACCACCCCTTTTGTATCTTCCAGCCACAAGAACCCTGTATCTGCAGTCGGGTCAACGCCTGAAACCCCGGCAGGCCCGGGGGGTCATTTTCTTTGGCCGTTTTTACTTCCGTTCATTTTTTGGGCCGGCCCGAAAAAATCCAGGGGCGCTCTTTCGTTTCGGAACGGGGGGTCTTGGTCTCCCCCCCAGCAATTGTCCCCCTAGCGACTTTTCACGGCCGCCACGTGGATCTCCAACGCCCCACCCCCGGGGAAGTTTGTGCGCCCTGCCCTTTCGCCCAGAGTCCTGAAGTGGGGGGCAACCTTCTCGTTGCGGCCCGGGCATCTGGGTCCATAGGTCGCCTTTTAATGATCCCCCGTTTACTGGTGGGCCCACTCTTTGCTTTGGAGTAGGGACTTTGTTTTAGCCTGAACCCCTGTGCCCGGAATAAGGTCCCTCGTTCAAAAACCCGGGGGCCTTTTCCTTCCCTGTGCCGGAAAAAACTTGACCCATGTAGCCATGGGACTTCATTACCGACCTCCCCTCCCCCTTCTGGAAAAAACCCGGGCACTGGGGGACCCCCGTTTTTCCCCAAAATGGCTCACTTTGTCCCCCTTCCTGGGTTACCCTTGTCCCCAGTGGCCCAATATTTTTTTTAGCAGTTTTCCGTCTGCATGGTCTCCTGTTAAAAAATTGTCTCTGACAGGGGGGGTCCCGTTCATTGAAAATTTTGGCGGGCTTTGTTGGTCAATTGCAGGTTCGTTGATTTTCAAACGCTTCCACCCTCAAAACGAAGGGCAGGTGAGAGGGGGGTTTCCAGGTATGGGTACCACCTGCGGCACTTTGTGTCCGCCCGGAGGATAATTGGTCTGTCGTCTTCCCCGGGGAGGGTTTTTTTATAATCTTTAGATTCGGGGTCCACGGGGGCCTCCCCTTTTTTGTCGTGTTTGGGGTTAACATCCCCGCCCCCCCTCCCCCTTGTTTCCCCGTGTCATGCCCCGGCGTGGATGCCCCAATAAAAGGGCATAAAGGGTCTCTGGCAGTCACTCAACAGGCCCTGTTAAAGTCCGGCTGACAGATACTAGGCCTTCGCCCTTATTTGAGCCCGGGGGTAAGGTTTGGCTATCCAGAAAATTATTCGCTTTAGGGTGCCCAGTACAAGTAGGTCCTAAAACGTGGGCCCCCTTTGGGTACTGCAAAGTTTTAACCGGTGTCCTACAGCTGCCTCCCCCCTACCCCGAATCCCGAATCCTTCCATGTCTCCCTCCTCAAGCCCGTGGTGCTGAAAAACGCTTCTCCCCTGGTCCCGTCTACTTTTCCCTTTGGAAAACTGAAATTTTGGGTCAAGGAGGGTTGGTTCAAAGACATGGGGGGGGGGGAAGCGGTTCTTTCTTATTTACTGGAAGGGGTTGGGCCCCGGGGGAGGGGGGCGTGGGAACCGAGGGCCAACCTGTTCCTGACCCCCTCTTAGGTTTCTAAAAAAAGAGGGGGAGCCCAAGGGGGGGGGGGGTACGTCACGGGGGTCGCGGGCTCCCTGCCCCCCACGACCACCCCCGCCGGGGGGGTCCGGCGCGGCGGCCCCCGGCCCCCCCTCTCTGCTTGCCTCGGGGCGCCTTCTTACACGGCCGCGCCCAGTGAACGCGCTCCTGCCGCCCGGCCGCGGCGCGTGGCCGCCCCTTAGGCGCGCGCGCGCCGGTTTCTAAATTTAAAGGGGCCGTGTTTCCCCATAATTGGGATTATCGGGCGCGGTTCTTTTAAGGTATCGCCCCAGAATTCCTGCCCGTCTGTTGGTGTGCTTACCCAGTGTTAGAGAGTATTGCTGTTCCGTCCTGTTTTACCGTGACCAGTCCCTTCCCCACTTTCTGCCTTGCTGTTTTTCCGCCGCCCTGACCGTCTGCCCCGCCTCTGACCACGAACCCCTGCTGCCTGCCCTGACCCCCCTGCCGTCCCCCGCTAAGCCCCCGGATTTGTTTCTGTCCCCGCTTACCCCCGGCTGCCCTTTGCAAGCAAGTCACGTAGGGGGTTTAAGCCTGGTAGCCACGCCGCAGCAATCCCCTCCCCCTTTGCGGCGGGCTCTGGTGAAAACCGGGGGCTACTGAGATTCCATTCCCTGGCGTGGTTTAGCTATCACCGCTTGCGTTGGCCCAGCGGATCCACTCCCACGTCACAACTAATATCACTAAATGGGCCTAAAAGCAATTTCTACCAAAATAAGGGGAAATTATAGAAGTGGTCCTTGAACACAGACCAACAAACTGACAGGAATTTAGCATTCATAAAGGCAATTACATTTTCTGATGATCAATTTTTTAGGTTATGTTTAACGCACCCGGTGTACTTTTTTCTCAAATCAGCTTTGCATAAGACATTTAATGGCATACAAAGGGATTTGCCATAAAAGTCGAGAGGGGGATCCCCTCTTTGGGCCCACACCTATCTCCAGAATAGGCCCCAGGAATCTTCCGTTCAGAGTGATGAAGTGACTGGAGCCCTTTCCATTAATTTCAATGAGAGTTCTGAGTACAGCCAAGCTGTTGCATTTGGCTGTAGTCGGAATTCCATTAAAAAAGAAGGGGGTTTGTGCTTGCGATTTTTTTCCATTCATTGGGGTCTCCGAGAGCCATTCTGGAGCCAGTCCAGAGGTGTGACCCACACCTATGGATTTGCCTAATATCTATGTGGCAAATCCTTTTTTTCCATGGAAAAATTAAGGCTGAATTTTTTTTCAGGGCAATGTCAACTTTTTGCCCTAATTTTTATAAAATAAATAATGACATGGTATAATTTCTCATGTGTTTCTCTTTAGTTGTATTTACCTAGTTTTAGGACCTTCTAAATCCCGATTTTTATTTTTTATCATGTCCTGATGTTCTGTAATGTTTATATATCTTGCAATACACCTTTTGTTTATGCCCCTATTAAATCGTTAACCATTATTACATTGAGTAGTAATTTTAAGACCCATTAACATTGTATGACTTTTTAAACCAACAACTAATTAACAGTGGTTAAAAAAGACATTTGTAAGGTTCTGAAACACATTACCATAAGGACAATCCTTATAGACAGCAGGGACAAAACTCCTCCCTACCACATGAAGAGCAATGTTGCTTAGAAACGTCCATGGCAAGAGCCTGCTGGAGGCACCAATGCTTATTGTAAATGTTGCTATAAGTGGCATAAACATTCACCAATCTTTCTGCCACTAACTATAGTTGACATTGCAGCATGATTGATTGAAAGCTATAATAAAATATAGTTTCATCCTTGATCATTTTTATTATTTTACAATCACTTGAAGGCAGGTTAATTACTATGACAATTTGTAAGTGTAAATAACCTTTAAGGGTAATATCTGAATAATACTCAAAGTCTGGAATTTTTAAAGTTCATAGACTTAAAAAACCCTTTTACCTTCTGATGTAAGGTATATTTCTCATTGCTGATGAAGAAGCATCAACATAAAATTAAATAAATAAAAAATAAATATTCAACATGTTAAAAAACCTATTAGTTTTTATTACCAATAAAAAAATACAGCTAAACATATATCATAATTGTACAGGTTGTACAAAATGCTAGATATTGATTTATTTATTTTCTATATTGTAACAGTATGCATGGTGATTTGCACAATTTGTGTTTTGTATGAAATGTAGTTCTTTGTACTGAATACATTGCCATTTTTAGTGTTTAATATTCTCAGTTTAAGATTTGGACAAACTCTGCAAGACTAAATGCTTAATGAGACAAATAAATGTATTACTGCTTTAAACTAAAAAATCCAATGTCAAAATAGCTAATTTAGTAGCACACTGCTCTTATTATTATTTTGCAAAACCTAAATAATGCTGAAAACACTCTGCATTTTGCAAATATGAAAATGATTTTAAAAAGACAAAAATAATTTTGAGCAAGTGTAATAATATATATAATGACATTGATATTGTTCCAATTAGGCAGTTTATTTTGTTAACCTCCCTCATTTTAGCCATTGATCCCATAGCTTATCAATGTTTTCTGCTTTTTCCTTTAAATAAACTGGCTCTGGCTCATTCCATCTGGTTCCCCTTCCGACAGCAGCCTCGCACCTGTTCACACCTCCTCTCCTGTTGGATTCCATTGAACATTTCCTCCTCTGCCAGGGCTATTCTGGCACATACAACCTTTCTGTCATTCAATCCATCTGTCAGAAGTGAACCTTGTTTACAACTAGCTTCTGTTTTTTACTCTGAGAATTGAAGCACCTAAAGGTCATTGTCAAATGCAATCTCAATGCAGATTTTAGTATTCTTCTGCTAAACAGTCTTATACGGTCTCTCAGAGTAGATTTTTTAAAATGACTGTCGGTTTCAGAAGGGTTTACTTGCAGATGAGATACAGATATCTTTAGAATTATAAATGGTAAAATCAAGGCCACCGATAAGCTGTTTTCTCACTGCATGACTGTGCTTATTATGCCAGGATTGGCACAAAAACGTCACAGAATTAAACAACACATTTAAATACTAAGACTAGTAAATATCTTTCTTATTTACAAACCAAGATAAGGATGGGGTGGTTCAACGTTTCCTACACTGCCATTGTTATAGCAATAGCACAACCACTGCCCCAAAATACTTCATGAAACAGGGATGGATTTCTTCTGATCTCAGTATCATAAGAAACACCATATCCATATTTCTTTTATTGAAGGACACTAAAATTAAAAAACAAAATACACACACACACACACACACACACACACACACACACACACACACACACACACACACACGGCATCTTTGTCTATGTACTGATCTGACAAAATGTCAGGTACATGACTAGATATGTACTAACTATAGATTAGGCAAACACAGTATTTTTTAATGTGGATTTAGGTGCGCTGGTGGCCACTATGAAGACAACAAATTGCTTGATGCCCGACAGCTACAACTGGAGAAGTGGCTTCAAATATGTTGCTCTTGTATAGCTTTCTGAATATAGCTGTACAAGTGTGCTTGGCTATATTTAGTGAGCTAATAGTAGTCATGCGTGGAACAAGGCATTTTGGTGCCCTAGGCAAAGAGGGCAAATACCTTCTCCCCCCAAAAAAAGAAAATTTTGAACACCCTGCTTTGCCCCAATTCACAATGTTTGCAACTGTGCCCTTCCCAGCAAGGTGGAATGGGGAAAAGAACATGATTGTTTTTTATTTGCGCTGCAATTTTCTGAGACAAATAACTTTTTTTTATTTTCTATTGACGTGTGCTATGGCTCACCTTTTGCAGGCTGAAGTGTGGTTTCATTGGTACCATTTTTGGATACCTACAAATTTTTCCAATTTTTGTGGAGGCAAAGTGACAAAAATACCCCAGCAATATTGGAGTTTAAGGCTATGTTCACACGGCTTAATTGTGGGGACGTATTTCGCCCCACAATTACGCTTTGTGTACGGGGGCGGGGCGGCCGGCAGCCCGCCAGCCCCACAGACATGCATTATTCTCGGCGCGTATACGCCGTGAATAAATGACATGTCACTTCTCTCCCCGCTCACCGTATTGTGCAAGCAGGGAGAGGAGACGTAATCCATAGTTCTCTATGAGAACTGTGGATTACTGTAATGACTGAGACATATCTTGCCCGTAATTTGTACAGTACGGCACGAATTACGGGCTGAAATATGTCCCAGAATAAGCCGTGTGAACATAGCCTAGCCTGCTCTTCAACCTGCAGGATAAATAATGTTATATATCAATAGACTGGACTTTTACAGAAGTGGTGATCTTAAAAAGGCTGTTTTGAACTTTTTTTTTCTATATTCTTAAAACTTAAAAAAAACAAAAACATTGGTTTCCCCCTAGGGCCCTTGATCACTAGGGGCATGATCATTTGACCTTGTACGATATTCTGCAATACTAATGCATTGCAGAATAGAGGGCAGTTACAGCTCTTCTGTTACATCTTGCCTACAGATATGGACATTGCCCATACTGTGTGATTCTGATTATTAGAAAGTTTTCAAGTTTTCAGCTACGTGGCATTCCCCATTTAAACTCAGAAATAATTTCTGATAGCTTTCTGCTACTTGATCCCAGCAGTCAGGTAATCAGTAGAGCTTAGTGACTGCAGAAGCTACTGGGTCTTATCAGAGTTAGTGCTGGGGGCTGAATTTTCCCTGCAATATATGAGCCCCAACTACAGAGGTGATTAGCAAAAAATAAAAAAAAGTTTATAATTTTTTTCGGACTATAAGTAGAGATGGGCGAATTTCTCAAAAATTCGATTCGGTCACTTCGCCGAATTTTCCGACAAAATTCGTTTCGTTCCGAATTACTTCGGCACGAATCGCGTTAAAAAGCAGCTATTTCCAGGCTGCACAGAGCCTGCAGGGTGCTGTAGAACGTTGTGCCATGCTTAAATATGCAGAGGGAGCTTGGTGTGGTCTTCATACAATGTTGTGTGTTTTAGTATGACACGCAGATGACTGCCGCCGCTCTTAGAATCGCTTCACTATAAAATTTCCTGGGCACTTAAGAGGACAAAACTGACCAAAAAACTCAAGCGGGAATGTAGCCTGATAAAGTCATGCCAGCGAAAGCTGGAAAAAAAAACAAGCTGAGAGCTCAGGTGGCAACATTAGTGACAGAGTGTGGAGGTGACGGCGGCAGCCACAGCAGCATGAGGTCAGGCAGTGGCACAATGACATTCTGGAGGCGGCAAAACACGAGGAAGCCACAGAGTGGCACAATGACTGAGAGCGGAGGTCACGGCGGCAGCAGTATGAGGTCAGGCAGTGGCACAATGACATTCTGGAGGCGGCAAAACAGATTTAGGCCACAGAGTGGCACAATCACACAGTGTGGAGGTCACGGCGGCAGCAGTATGAGGTCAGGT